>CAUYQV010054605.1:0-37818 GCA_963574575.1 Galagoides demidoff
TAAGGCGCCAGCCACGTACACCTAAGGTGGTGGGTTCGAATCCCCAGCCTGGGCCCGCCAGGCAACAATGATGGCTGCAACCAAAAAAAAAAAAATGGCCAGGCGTTGTGGTGGGCACCTGTGGTCCCAGCTACTTGGGAGACTGAGACAGGAGACTCGCTTGAGTCCAGGAGTTAGAGGTTGCTGTGAGTTGTGATGCCATGGCACTCTACCCAGGGGTATAGCTTGAGGCTCCGTAAGAAAAAAGCATGTACCTCAGAAAAAAAATATTAGTGGTGGGTACTGCCTGTGGCTCAAGTAGAGCACCAGCCCCCTATGTTGAGGTGGTGGGTTCCAACCCAGCCCCAGCCAAAAACTGCAAAAAAAAAAAAAAAAAAAACCCAAAAATTAATGGTGACTCTTTAAAAAGAGCACATAGGTCACTAATAAGGGATACTAGAGAGTAGTAACAAAATAGCAATCTATGTACAGTCTCATGTCAACTTAGGTAAAGAAATTAATTTGTCACACTGCTACTACAGGCAACCACCATTAAGAAGGGAAATGGGCTCGGCGCCTGTGGCTCAATCGGCTAAGGTGCCAGCCACGTACACCTAAAGTGGCAGGTTCGAATCCCCAGCCCGGGCCCGCCAAACAACAATGATGGCTGCAACCAAGAAATGGCCAGGCGCTGTGGTGGGCGCCTGTGGTCCCAGCTACTTGGGAGGCGGAGGCAGGAGACTCGCTTGAGCCCAGGAGTTGGAGGTTGCTGTGAGCTGTGATACTCTACCCAGGGGGATAGCTTGAGGCTCCGTCTCAAATAAAAAAAAAAAAAGAAGGGAAATGAACATAGAGCAAAAAACTGATCCATGGAAGTAACATTTGTCAAACTCAAATGACAAATGTTTAACATTTTATCAAATCTGAAAGTGAATCTTCTTTCAGTAAGTTTTCATAATTTAATGCACTACAAAAGGCTGACAAAATTTCTTACAGATATAAAATTTGAAAGCTCTTTTAATTCCAATTCTTTAAATATTAGCATCATTTGACAATATTATAATTCTGAACCTAGATTTGCATCTTTCTGAAGTTTACCTGAGAGGACAAGTATGATTTAAAAAAAAAAAAAAAGCAAGCATGTCCCAGGTGAAAGTTTTCCTTTTTAATGCCACAGATTGGTAAAAAAATGCCTGATCCTCTCAGTACTGTATTTAAAGAAATAGTGCGGTATGGCAGAAAGATTGTTTTCCTCAATCCCCCCAAACAACAATAAACTTTCAGCATCTGAAAGAATCTTGAAAAACAGTAATTCAGAACTATACATTTTAACAAAAACGGGGATTTTTCTGGTGTTAAGTTCATTCATTTTTTAAAGAAATTCAGGTTAATTTGAAGATACAAAGAGTTAGGTTACAATGTTTGTATTTGCTAGGCATAGCCCCTGTTGTAGTTGTGTCCCGCCCCCAGGAGGTGTGCCATATACCCCCACATCGTGTCCATTAAGCGGGAGCACACCAATCCTGCTCCCTCCTCGCCTCTCCTCCTCCCTTCTTACCCCACCCCCAAATCTAGAATTAAAGAGGCAAGGACAATTTTGAGTAACAAAATGTCTAGTTCACTTTTCAGTCAAATCTCGTTTATATAAATCTACATATATAGTGTCAGTTTTTAAAAAAGCCCAGTGAATTACCAAATAACATGGTCCATTTAAATAGTATTGATCATCATAGGATTATTCAGAGCAGTTACTGTACAACTACACAAACACAACACATGGCTACACGTACTTTATTTGGAATTCTGCACCGTGAAAACATTTCTGTAAGAGGTCAGTAATCTTTCATTGATCTAGGAACTCTGGCACTGAAAGCGTGAATAAACTAAGGTAATGATGTCGTCACCAAGGGACGACAAGAATAGAACCCAAATCCCTTGACGCCCAAGCTTGTGTTTTCCACTAATTGTGCTCCTTTCTACTCATCTGAGAGCATCAAGTGTAAAGGGTTGGAGAAGGGAGTGGACACAAATGAGCCAAGCCTGCGAGGTGGAGACTGCACTGACGGTCCAAAGGAATCGCCCTTTGGCACTTTGCTTTTGTTTTGGCTGAGGAAGATGAAAGCAGCAGCAACCACAAACCCCTGGGACCAAGAACTGGAACTAGGTACCGCCCGATGTGGTAACTCTCTCTTCCTCTTTGTAGGCCTTTCCTTTTCAACCTCTCCCTTCCGGCCAAGCCTGGCGCCTCCTTCACCTCCCGCGGTTTCTTTCCCTCCTCCTTCGGCCCCACTCTGCGGCGCTGCCAGGTGTCTCCAGGAGAGGCGGCAGCAGCGACACGCTCGCCCTCCGCCCGGCCCTTGCGTCCAGTCCTTAGGAGGGGTGCTTCAGGGGTTCGTAGCGCCACAGCGCTTTCTCTAGGAAGTGAGCGGTAGTCAAGCATTGTGTTTCAACTGTTGCAAACTTAAAAGAGGGGGCGCGGAGCACGTACCAGATGTGCTCTGCGTGGGTCTAGGAAGCTCGCCAGCACAAAGCAAAACTTAAGACAATGAGCATCGAGCCTTTCTCTCTAGCTGGGGGCTTCACGGAGCTCAGCCATCCCCCTGGGCAACCTCCCGCCGGAGGACGCCTTCCAGAGCGCGCGTGTTTACTCTTTTCCCGGACTAGGCGGCGAAGACGCGCGGCCTCGGACCCCGGGGGATTCCAAACCGTTACTCCGCCTGCCGGGGTGGGGCCAGCGCAACGGCAGAGCCTGCGCGCAGGAACTGGCCGGCTCCAAGGCCCCCGCGCACTACAAGTCCCAGAAGGCATCGCTCCACGGGGTGGGCAGCCGCCTTACCTGCCGCGAGCTTTTTCCTGCCGCTTCCACCGCTTTCCCCCTCCCCCGTTCCCGTCGGTGTCCTTTCCATGGTTAAAAGGCTACTATCTGTTGAAGCACATGAGAAGCTTCAGCACCCTTAACATCAAAGCTCTTCGCGTACTCGCTTTTTCTGCCCCTGTCCGACCATGTCTGACTCCCTCGCCGGAGTGGGGTAGAGGACAGTACAGAGGGAAGTCCGCGCGGGCCGCGGCCAGGCAGCCTGGCCGCACTTCCGCCTGCCGTTCCCGGAAGGCAGCGCGCACGCGCTCGCTGCGACTCCGGCGCGGCTGACTTCCGCTCCCACTGTGCTCTGCGAGCCGAATCATGGATCACACTGGTAAGGAGGCGGAGGCAGTGGGGGTCCCGGTTCCATGCCCCCTTGGCCGGCCTGGGACTGGTCGCCCAGCGGGCAAAAGGAATTATGCTCTCCCTACGACGCTGGGGTGTGGCAGTGGGAAAGAAATCCCATAGACCCCTTTACGTATCCGGCAGGGGCCTGCTGCTTCCTGGCCTACTCTCCGGTGCGGTACCTACCTCCTCAGTGCCGGCAACAGCCGCTTCTTGCCTGGTTCTGTTGCCCTTGGTGCCGGGACGGTGGGCGGCGCAGGCCTCGCGGAAAGGGAAGAGCTCCGGCTCTTTTTTTTCTCCACCCGGCTGCTCTGCACTACGTTCTGAGCACTGGCGGGTAGATTCCAGTCTCGGATTCGGGGGAACCTCATTACTCTGGGAATGGATGCGCTGTCTCAGTCAGCTTGGGCGGGTGCTGCCCTGGTCACCTCCTGTGGTTGTCTCTCAGGTCCTTCGTGGGTTAGAGGTGAGAGAAGAGAATCGCATATAGTTTGGGGGACCAGAGTCAGAGCACCCTTTCTACTTAAAGCGTGAAGCATGCCCCGCGCCTCGGCAGCTGTCCTTGTTCATCATTATTTGGGTTTATTTACAAAGAAAAACTTAAAAATCAAGACATTCTCATCTCTTTCTCCAAGTAAAATTGGCTCCAACCTTTGTTACGTGCTTTTGGCTTTTGCTTCCTTGTTGTTCTTGGATATTGAATGAGTGCACGTGAGAATTAGAAAGTGCTCCGCTTATATCGACCACATCACAAGTAGGAAAAAGGGCTTTTTCTTAAGTATTGATTGAGATGCCCTCATTTATCAAATATCTATCTAATTACATAATGGGGGGTGTGTGTGTGTGTATATATATATAAACCTACAGATACCTGTAGACCTGGAAATAGAATGAAGAAATGGTAAACAAGGGGACCAAGTCACTGTTCTGATGGATGCATTCCATCAGATGGGGGTAAGACAGGCAATAAACAATCTTTTTAAAAAACTAAACGTTTAAAGATGATGATGAATTTCTTAAAGAAAATACATGAGTACTGTAGGGAGACTAATAGGGAGTTTCAGAGAGAGCGCTCACGCAAAGTCTGGAAAGGTAACATTTCAGCCAAGATCTGTTGGATAAGAAGTAAACAGCCATGGGATCAAGCAGGAGGAAGAGCACTCAGGGCACTGAGCTAGGAAAATGTAGAATAGGCCAGTCAGCTGCAGGCTAGTTATAGCCAGAGGGTAAGAGCCCTAAAATGAGATTGGAAAGGAAGGCAGGGGTCACCTTGTTCAGGACCTTGAAAGCTATGGAAAGATTTGAATTTTAAGTGAATGTGAAGCCGTTAAACAGAAGTAGAAGAGGAACACAATCCTTTTAAAAATATAATAGGTTGTTCTGTGGAGAATAGTGGAAGAGAGGGAGGCAGGAATATTGGAAAGTAGCCAGTTTAGGAGGTGTAGACCAGTAGGGAGGCTTGGTTTAGTGACAAGGAAGATTCGGAAGTATTTTGGTGGTAGAACTCATACATGTACTGATGGATTGGTTTGGAGGTATGTGAGAGAAAGGACAAATGCCTTAGACCAGTAGGGAGGCTCGGTTTAGTGAAAAGGAAGATTCAGCAAGTATTTTGGTGGTAGAACTCATGTATGTACTGACGGATTGGTTTGGAGGGATGTGAGAGAAAGGACAAATGCCTGGATAGTGCCCATTATGGAGTTGGGGAGAACTTGGAAGTAAATAGTCTTTTTTGGCAGAGGTGGGACACAGGAATTTGTTAACAAGAGTTTGTTTTTGAACTGCTAAATGTTAGATATGTATTGAGACAAAGGGGAGACATTAAGTGGAGATCAGAGGAAAGATCTGAACAGAAAATACTATTTGGGAGTTAGTATCTTATAGCTGGTGTTTCAAAGCATGAGGATGGATGAGATTACTTAAGAGTTAAGTACAGAGAAGAGGGCCTAGAACCAGCCTTTAAGAAACTGCAATGTTTGGAAATTTTACAGGGTCAAAACTCTGGGATCTTGATATTAAAGTAGCAAACGTTTAACTCTAGGAAAATATTTCTCATTTAATTCTGTTAACTGGGATTGGGAGTGAAGTCCCTGCTACCTTTAGAGGCTGTTATGTTAGGAAATCATATTACAGGTGGGTATGTAAAGATTATTTATCTTTGTTGTCAAAGTTAAAAAGTTGCCTAAGGAAGTAAGTCATCCTAATATGAAAATATTTACTTACTAATGAACTGACGACTTAAAAAAAGTTTCCATTCATGTCCTTTCTCTTGACACTAATTTCTTACCTATTCTTTTAATTTCTTCTTAATTTCTTCTCAATGTTTCCTGTCAGAAGATGGTATCAAATACTGTGATTATGAAGTAAAGTTAGGAAATTTGCAAAAGATCCAGGTTTTCAAGAAATTCATAAACATGAGTTTGATAAATATTTAAAGCACAAATAAAGCCTTTGGCAAACAAGGAAATGCCATTTAGCTAGTTAATTGACAACATCATGGCAGTTTACATATCTTTAAAGAATTATTTTAATATCAAAAGATAGGCCAGGTGTGGTGGCTCATGCATGTAATCCTAGCTATCTGGGAGGCCAAAGCAGGAGGATCTCTGGAGCCCAGGAGTTAAAGAGACCAGCCTGAGCAAGAGCGACACCATGTGTCTACTAAAAATAAATTAGCTGGGCATGTAGGGAGCATTTCTAGTCCCAGCCTATTCAGGAGGCTGAGGTAGGAGGATCACTTGAACCTAGGAGTTTGAGGTTGCTGTGAGCTGGGCTGAAGCTGCAGCCCTCTAGCATGGGCCAAAAAAATACATAATAAAAGATTAATAAGTCCTTGGAAAAATTGATGAAACCCTTGAACATTATGCAAAAATGACCCATTTTATGATCATGCTGAAAGATTCAAATGTAAAATAAAGGTGTTCTAGTAGGATTTTGCTGGAAAAATTACTCCAAGAAACTCCCAATTAATGTCAGATCTATTCTTTGATCATTCTAAGAGTTAGTGCTTTTGCAACTGTAACCTAAAGTTTTAAAAATATTTCTTGCTTTTATATAAGATAAAATTTTAAATATTTTTAAAAACTAAGAAACGTGTATTCACCTTAAATGGCCAGTTGTCTTTAGTACTTGCTTGTGTAATATCCAAAAACTTTTTGTTGTTATGGGCTTTGTTTTGTTCTGTATTCAAAAGGAAATTGTGTAATGGTCTAATTCTTAATTAAGAAACAAGAAAAAGCAAAAAGCCCCAGATAAAACCAGAATATTTACACTATTAAATGCTGTACTATGTATGAACTTATAATTGGTGGGGCAAACAGCAAATTAGTTAAGAGGCAGCAGATTCTTGAAAGTGGTAGACTTTCAAGAATAGAAAGTAGAACACTGTTGGCAAGCAATAGTGTTCTGGGTGCTGTAAAAAGGGCTTATAGTAATGAGATACAGGTATTTTCATCATTCACAAAAGTAAAACCATTAAAAGTCCTTTTAATATGTGAAGGACAGCATTGAACTGTTAACTGTCTGTAACAACTTTGTTGTAAAGTCAGGAATACTTTTTGAGCATTCTGTCTTGTCTGTCTTTTGGCCATTGTATTGCTTGATCAAGTTGGGTTTATCCTAACTCAAGATTTTAGCTATCCATGTAGTTCATACTTTTTCTATGGCTTTCTTTCTTTTTTTTTTTTTTTAAAGGATTATCTCATAAAAGTTGAAGGCAAACAGAAGGGTGTTTAGGGTAATCATTAAGAACCCATTTTGAGATTTATTTTATATGTTCAGAAAAAGTGCAAATGAATGTGAATTAACATGTGTCTATAACCTTATAGTAGCCTTGGAAATCATTGGGGCTTATTTCTTCCAAATTTGGCTTTACTGAATTTGGTGTGGACAGTTTGGCAATCAAACTTGATTATGCTATTTCCAGCAGTGGCAGTTACACATCCTTGATCAATAACTTGTCATGTTTAAAACATTACAATTAAAAAAATTGTTATTTACATTTCCTATTTCAGAGCATTTTCCCTTTTGCCTTCAATGGATAAAGTTGATTATTTTCTTTATTATATCTTCATATACTACATACTTGAAAAAAGGTAACTCTTAAGCTTTAGATGGGGTCAGTTCTATGAAATAAGGTTCCTATTCCTCATGGAACAGGAATTAATTTATTTCATAGATAATAATAAACAAAGTCTTTAAATACTAGAAGTTACCATTTGTTTAGACCTACTTGAAGCGCAGAAAGGGTGTATCCTCCTAAATTATAATTTACCATTACGGCCAGGCACGATCATGCCTGTAATCCTAGCAGTCTGGGAGGCCAAGGCTGGTGGATTGCCTGAACTCACAGGTTTGAGACCTTGTCTCTAAAAAATAGCTGGGTGTTGTGGTGGCGCGTATAGTCCCAGTTATTTACTTGGGAGGCTGAAGCAAGAGAATTGCTTGAGCCCAGGAGTTTGAGGTTGCTGTGAGCTATGACTCCACAGCACCCTACCAAGGGCAATGAAGTGTGACTCTGCCTCAAGGAAAAAAAAATATTACCATTACTGTGCTAAGAATAACTCAGTCACATGTGTATCTCTAGAAATGATACAGTACAAATACATTATTGCATGTTTCTACTGTTGCGCTAGGCTACAGTGCCGTGAACCTCAAACTCCTGGGCTCAAACGGTCCTTTTCCCTCAGCCTCCCTAGCTTGACATAATGCCGGCTAGTGTGCATTGCAGAGGGAGGTTTGGGGGGGTCAGGGGGAGTCATGCTCTTGCTTGTCTTGGATCTCCTATTCTCAAGCAGTCCACCTACCTTGGCCTCTCAAGAGTGCTAGGATTACCGGTGTGAGCTGCTGCACTCAGCCAGAAATTAACTTTCATCTTTCAGTGCATTAATTTTGCCTTCATTAGTATTAGTTTTGTGCTTTGAGTTTTGGTTGTCCTAACATAAGCTTAGTGAATTTATTGAGTGCTTATTTTGCAATTAGAATAGGACTTCATTTTTATTTTATTTTTTGTTATTGCAGTTTTTGGCCAGGGCTGGTGCCCTATTCCTTGTGCCACAGGCGCCAACCTCATACTTGATGATGAGACATGGGGATAGGGATGGTTTTGGTTGGTTTTGTTTTGTTTTTTTTTTTTCTTTTTGGAGACAGTCTCAGTATGTTGTCCTCCATAGAGTGATGTGATATCACAGCTCACAACAACTTCCCACTCCTGGGCTTAAGCCTCCCAAGTATCTGGGACTACAGGCACCCACCACAACGTCTGGCTATTTTTTTGTTGTAGTTGTCATTGTTTAGTAGGCTCAGGCTGGGCTTGAACCTTTCAGCCTCAGTGTATTCGGCCGGCATCCTAACCACTGAGCTATGGGTGCTGAGCTGGTTTCTTTTTCTTAAAAAAAGAACTATAGTTACTTTAAGACAGTTTTTGTCTTGGATTTGTGAATGGTTTTATGTTTCTATAAACTCCTCCACAATTCTTTGGGACATTTTATTGTTCACTTTTCTAAGAGGTTCTGTAAGGTTCATTAATTTCTTGAAGCGTTCCATGTCCCAAAAAGGGTTAAAAGTATTGCTTTAATAAAGAAAATTAGCCGTTAAACTTACCTCAATGTAATATTTAAGATCAGGATGCAGATCTTTAACTCTGAATAATGTTGAGTATGTTTTTAGTACCTGTGGCCCAATAACCTCCAAAAAGAAAAACTGATATTATACTTTTTTTTTTCTAACAGACAATGAGTTACAAGGCACTAATAGTTCTGGATCCTTGGGCGGTCTCGATGTTCGCAGACGAATTCCTATAAAGCTCATCTCCAAACAAGCGAACAAAGCCAAACCTGCACCTCGAACTCAAAGGACTATAAACAGGATGCCTGCAAAGGCTCCGCCTGGTGATGAAGGTAATTTATTTAAACTAAGAGCCTCAATAGTCAATTTCTGTTTTATCTGATTGTACCAGATTATTGTGTGACCTTATTTACTTGTAGCTATCTCTTTTATATCTTACATACTCTTTTCTTTAACTTTTTTGTTTTACTTCTCCTTTTTGCATATTATACTTTTTTCTCCCTTCATTTTGGGTTTTTCTTTTTCATCCTTGGAGACAGAATCTTGCTGTCACTCTAGCTAGAGTGTAGCCATCTTAGTTCACTACAACCTCCTGGGCTCAAGCACTCCAACCCCCTTGGGCTCCCAAAGTGCTAGGATTATAGGTGTTAGTCACCATGACCAGCTGGGTTTTGTGTTCTTTGGTGGAAGGTAGCACTGCTCATTGTTTAAAAAAAAATAATAATTTAAACAGTATTGTGAAAAGCATAACATTAAAAGTAAAATTTGCCCCTCTTTCCCCACGATCTGTCTTTCCAAAGATAATCTCTGTTAAGACTTTATAGAGGCTCGGCGCCTGTGGCTCAATCGGCTAAGGTGCCAGCCACGTACACCTAAGGTGGCGGGTTCGAATCCCCAGTCCGGGCCCGCCAAAAAACAACGATGGCTGCAACCAGAAAAAAAAAATGGCTGGGCGTTGTGGCGGGTGCCTGTGGTCCCAGCTACTTGGGAGGCAGAGGCAGGAGACTTGCTTGAGCCCAGGAGTTGGAGGTTGCTATGAGCTGTGATGCCATGGCACTCTACCCAGGGGCATAGCTTGAGGCTCCATCTCAAAAAAACCCCAAAATTCATGTCCTCCCGAAATGTGTCATTGTGACCTTTTTTGGTAACAGGGTCTTTGTAGATGCAATCAAATTAAGATGGGGTCAAATTGGATTAGGATGAACCCTAAAAATCTGGTGACTGGCATTCTTATGGGGAAAAAGAGACACAGAGACCGAGAGACACAGGGAAGAAGGCCATTTGATGACACAGGCAGAAACTGGAGTGATGCAGGGATCTGCTGAGGAAGGACAAGGATTGCTGGGAAGAGGCAAGGAAGAAGTCTCTCTGAGAGCCTTCAGAGGGAGTGTGGCCCTGCTGACATCTTGATTTGGGGCTCATGGGCTCCAGAACACTGAGAGAATAAATTTCTGTTGATTCCAGGAGAGAATTGGGACACTCATTCCAAACTTTCTCTCTCAGCAAGTCTCGAGGAGGGCCTTGATGTGAGTGAAGTGTGTACTGTCCAGATAGTCTCACGTTACGTCAAGTGCTGAGAGTAAGGTACCCAAACAGAGTGTGACAATTTCTCAAAGTCAGGAATAGGCAACATCCCCCGCAAGCTTTTCCCTTGTTACCTGATTATTGTCTTAAGTGATAACTGGAGACTAGAATCACTTTTATTTGGGAAAGATGGCTGCTCTTCTTAGTTTTGAGCTGACTACATACAATTGCAGCGAGAGGATTGCCTCACGTATAGACAAGCATTTATTGAGCTGTCAGGGGGGACACCTGTCTGCTTCTATTTGGGGAAGAGAGTCTTCCAGTGATGGTCAACCTGGGCACCTGGCCAGCTTTAAAAACTAGAAATGCCTGGGTCCCTCCCCTGAGATTCAGATTTAATTAGTGTGTAACTGCTGCCTGACACCCAGGAATTTAAAAAACCCACCCCTTTCTCCGTGATTCTAATGTACAATCAGGGCTGAGACACACTAATAGAAGTACCTCTAGATTTCCACACCATTGGGGTGAAACTTGCCAGTAAGTAAATTAAGGAGATTAATAATATTAAACTATCTACCAAAGAGAGGAGCTAAACAAAAAGGTGACCTGCAGGATGTAATTCAACTCTGTAGTAAGATCTTCAAATATGTAAATAATGTGACAGCTGTTTTGGAAAGAATAGTCCCAGCAAGCACAGTCCTGAGGTCAACAGAAGGCGCTGAAATGGTTTTGTTTGTGGGAGCCCTTAGCACAATGCCTGGTGCAGAGCATTCTTTGAGGAACATTAGCTAATATTGTCTCTTTAAGAAAAAGAGAAAGCCGCAGTTCAAAAACTCCTGGCAGCCTCTTTTTATCTCCAAAGCAGTCTGGATCATCCAAATTATCCCCCAAAGTCTTACTAATTCCTAAGAAGGCAAGCCCAGTTCTTTTAAATAGTTAATTACCATTTGCTGAAGATCCTGTATCCATTTTAGATGGGTTAAATTGGTAATTAAGTAGAGCTGGGAGCTCTTATGTGGTATGTGAGCACTTTATAAACACTGACGAATCCAGACATATATTAAATAGCATATACATAGGCCCATTTTAAGGGACTTTAAAGTTTAACTCTTGAATTAATCTCAGGAAGCTATCTTCAGATAACTTGGCTTGTATGACATTTTTTTTTTTTTTTTTTTTTTTTGAGACAGAGCCTCAAGCTGTACCCCTGGGTAGAGTCCCATGGCTTCACTGCTCACAGCAACCTCCAACTCCTGGGCTCTAGCGAGTCTTCTGCCTCAGCCTCCCAAGTAGCTGGGACCACAGGTGCCACAACGCCTGTCTATTTTTTGGTTGCAGTTGTCATTGTTGTTTGGCGAGCCCAGGCTGGATTCGAACCTGCCACCTTAGGTGTATGTGGCTGGCTCCTTAGCCACTTGAGCCACAGGCACCGAGCCTGTATGACATATTGTTAAGCATCTTTGTGATTTATTTCCTACCAAGTTCTTAGAAACAAAATCTCCAATTATCCTGTTGTAATTGTAGGAAAATACAACCCACTGATAATAAGATGGTTTTCAGGTAAGAAAGTGCAAATTGCTATTCACCATGAACTATTATGTGCCATGTAGACATAGACTAAGGGAAGAATGAGTGTGGGGTGGAGACACCTACTACCCAAGAGGAGGTGGTGGTTTGGGAGCTTGGTTTTCATGATATAGCATCACTGCTATCGTATCATTTTGTTTTTGAGTATGTATGTTTGACCTACAAGTAGTTGGTAAAGACCAGACAAGAGAAGTCTGTTACGGTTAATCATGTTTTCCAAAGCTGATGGATGACACGCTAGTGAGTGCTTGGGCTACTGGGTTGAAGCTAGTTCTTAGGCCAAAGGAAAGTACTAACATTGATTAGTAGTCTTAGAGTGCCATGGGAGAAGAGAAAGGAATCAAGAACGCTAAGCATTTGCTCTGGTCTTGTTAGATTTTTTTTTTTTGGAAAGACAAGAGCCCTTGGTTGGTGAATAGGTCTTGTCCTAGTCATGCAAAGTATTGCATATTAGCTAACTATGTACCCATGTTGGAAATTCAATGTGGTGCAAAGGCGGGTGACCCTCGGCTAAAAGCCTCGACCTAGAAGTTCCTGATAAAGTGAAGCATTTGCACAGTCACTCACTACTACTGCTTAGTCTATTTCTACTCATTCCTAAGTATTGCTATTTGTGAGGCGTTTAAGAACTTGACACAGGAAGCCATGCTCTATTTCAAAGGACAACTGTCCATGTCTGTCCCCCATATCCAACTTATGCTTGGCAGTCCTTTCAAAAGTGACACATGAGCTACTGTCCCCCTTCTTGTATCCCAACTCCCAGCAGCATGGTGCCAGGTCAGTAACAGCCTGAACCATAGTGGGAATCAGGATAGGGACCTCCTCTGGGGTTCCAGCCTCACAGGTGCACAGCTTGGGCAGCAGAGCCTGGGTTGGTTTTCCTCTTCTCCTCACCCCTCCACATGGGCCCTTGTGCATGACATAACCAGCATGACCACATATGGACACTCTGGCTTTATGCAAAGAAATGGAATGAACCAGATTTGGATCAGCCGTCATTTTAATTAAAAAGTAATAGAAAATCTGGCCATCTGGAGAGTGTGACAGTAGAAGCAAATCTCTAGTTTGTGCAGGAAAATCTTAAATGAAAGAGTTTTGGAGTCAGATATCTATGGAACGGCTCTGATGGTTTGAAACTTGAGGCTGGTGGGACCCAGGTTTTGGGACTGACCCTTTTTTTAAATGGATGTGTGTGTGTGTGTGTGCCCATACACGTGCACATGTGACTTGGGTGATAGAGGCAAAGAGTTAGCTCACATTTATCCCTGTCATGGGCTAATTCCCAGTTAATGGCTCCGTTACCTTCTCAGTCCTCCAAGCTGAGAGATTCAGATAGTCATGCCGGTTGCTCACCTCTCTCGCATGTAACCTGTTACTCATAACTGCCCAATTTGTTTCTGGTATATTTCTTGATCCTTACTCCTAATTTCCTAGTTCAAAGGTTGTTAAACTTCATCTGTATCATTGAAACAGTGTTCTCGCTGTTCCAAATCTTTCCACCCTTATCCATCCATGCCACAGCCACAAGACGAACTTTTAAAATGACAGATCTGTTCGTAGCACTATGATTCACTTGCCGTGTGCCAAACTCTGTTCTAGACCCTGCGGGTATGGCAATGGCTGAAACGGCCAAGGTTCCTGCCCCCCTACAGCTAACCTTGTTGTGGAGAGATGGAATACAATTCACAATGGAGACAGTAAAGTATCAAGTGTATCAGGATGGTGAGAGATGCTAATGAAGAAAAGTAAAACAAGGTCAAATTCTGCTAATAGCCCAAGGAAGATGAAGACCAGAGGACTGACCACTGGGCTTAGTAAAGTGGAGGTCGTTGTCTTGGTGGAGTTCTGGGGGTGAAAACTCAGTTGAAGTGGGTTTAGTAGAGGATAAGAAGACAGAAATTGGAAACATCAGGAATTAATATATTGAGGAGTTTTGCCATAGAGATCAGTGAAGTGGTAGCTGGAGGAGGAAATGAGGTTGAAAGCACTTTAAGAAAAGAAGATATGAGAGATAATTTTGTGTTTGGGTTCTAGTGGGAAGGTTCAGTGGAGGGAGAGAAAACTGGTAGGAGAGGGAGAGAGCATGGATTTGAGCCCGGCAGCTCAGATGTATGTGGCTGGCACTAGCTGCTTGAGCCATAGGTGCTGAACCTAGAGCCATGTTCTTGAGAAGGTGAGAGAGATGGCAGGGGCTAGCCCTTGCTAGGAGAGGACTGTTTATCTGTAAGTCTAGGTCCACATGGCAGGGGGTGCTTTTGGCTCCCTATGATGCCCTGCCTGGTAGAGTCCATTAACCTTAGCCTGGGACAGAAGGGCTTAGAACATAAATACCTGGCCCCAGTTTATCTTTCCCTACTCATCAACTCTTGCCCCTTCTTAGCCCTTGCGGCCCCCTCCCCAACTATACATTTACACCTGTGCTTCTCTCTTTTCCTAGAGCCAGGGCTCTTGCCCTCTTTATCTCTTTATCAACTTATCCTTTAAAACCTAGCTCAAATGTTACCTCCTCCGTCCCTCTGGGTTCCCACAGTAATCTGCTCAAATCTGCATCATAGCACTTTATGGCCTTGTAATTGTTTACCCATCTGTCTTCCC
The DNA here is from genome assembly GCA_963574575.1 of Galagoides demidoff. Lineage (NCBI taxonomy): Eukaryota > Metazoa > Chordata > Mammalia > Primates > Galagidae > Galagoides > Galagoides demidoff. Next base: position 14,456 of record CAUYQV010054605.1, read on the forward strand.
TCCAAGCTGTGATCTCCTTGAGGGCAGATGTTCTATCTTCTTATTAGTCTCTGTATTCACAGCTGCCTCTACTCCCCCCTCCCCCAGGACAGTGTCTGGCAGGTAGCAAGAAATAAAATTGGGTACCCTGGAGACCACAGGTGGTTCTAAGTATGCTTTTTATGTAAACTTGCTCTCGAACTATAACATTTTCATATGTGTTCACACATACATGCATGGTGTATAAATATAGGTAGCTCTGTTTTCAAAGAGAACGCACGTGTGCAGCCAGCTCCCACAGCAATAAACTGCACCTTATCAGCATCCCAGAAGCTCCCTTCATATTCTTGTTAGTTATTACCCAAAGGTAAGTACTGTCTTGACTTCTAACATTATGTACTAGTTTTCCTTAATTTTGAACTTTATATAAATAGAAACAAATACTGTGTACTCTTTCTTCATACCTGACTTCTGTTATTCTTTCTTCTTCTTCTTCTTTTTTTCTTTTTTTAGAGACAGGGCCTTGTTCTGTCACCCAGACTGTGTGCTCACTGCAACTTCAAACTCCTGGGCTCAAGTGATCCTCCTGCCTCAGCCTTCCAAGCACCTGGGACTACAGGTGTGCACCACCATGCTCAGCTACAGCAATCTCTTTAACACCTGTAGCTGGGCATTTGGGTTGTCCTGTTTTCTGCCAGAAACAGCACCCCCAATGAGTGCTCCTGTGTGTGTTCTGCTGGCTGTGTGCCTGAGAATAGAACTGTTGGGCATATATTCAAGGGCTCTGTGTATTTTTGACCACAGGAGCATAATTCTGGGCACTAGACTCACACATGTTAGAGTCCCTGAACTTTATGGCCTCTGAGCCATTTGTCCAGTCTCTTCATTTGCAGATGAGATTCTGGCACTCAGGCCAGGAAAGCACCCTGTGCAAACTCACATGACAAGTCAGTGGCAGGGCTGGGACTTCCTTTGGGTCTCCTCTTTTCTGGGCCTGTATGAACCAAGATTGATGTTGGGCAAATACCTCCTGGTACTTTGCATGAGGAAACAAACTCTCTTTTCCAACCCAGGAAAGATCACTTGCCATTCCCCTCTGACCCAACATGGCCCTCATACTGAAAACCTCAACAAACAGAAGCTTATCCAGTTTTCTAAGTGACTAAAAGAAGGGTATTTAATATTCAAGCCTTTAATAATACCTATAGGTTCCTCTTCAAGGACTGCTGTAGAAAGTGACTGCCTTTAGCCATTGTGATAATACCAGTAATTTCTATTTTATTTTATAAGTCTTACCTTGTTGCCCTCAGTAGAGTGCTGTGGTGTCACAGCTCACAGCAACCTCCAGCTCTTGGGCTTAGGTGATTCTCTTGCCTCAGCCTCCTGAGTAGTTGGGACTACAGGTGCCCACCACAATGCCTGGCTATTTTTTTTTTTCGTTGCAGTTTGGTTGGGGCTGGGTTTGAACCTGCCATCCTCGGTATTTGGGGCAGGCGCCTACCCACTGAGCCACAGGTGCCACCCAATTTCTGTTTTAGGTACAGAAGTTACCAACATTTGTCCCCTAAATCTCTCCCCAGCAGCCTCTAGGACAGTGAGGCTTGATGCTCAGAAACTAATTGTGTTTATTTCAGAGGGACTAGGATGGGGCCTACATTATCCCCAAACTCTTTACAGGTACCTACCTAGTCCCTGTCCCATAGCCTATATGAGAGCTCAAAAAAAAAAAACAAAACCAAAACCCTGAGAAATAGATAAATGATATGTATCAGACTCTTAAATTATGCTACGTGCTGAAGAATTGCTCTTTTTTGTTTATTGTTTAAGAATTGCTTTTATATGAATTATCTCACTTAGTCCTCCCAGCAACACTTTAAGGGAGGTGTTATTATTGTCTCTATTTTAAGAGTGAAGAAATAAGAGTTAGAAAGATGAAAGAACTTGCCCAAGGGCACACAGTAAGTGCATGACCCGGCTCACCAGGGCCTGCACAGCCCCTGTGCAGTCTTTTTTCTTGCTGGCTGTTTGCACACACAGGGCTCAGCACTCGTAGATACACACAAAATCCTTGTTTACCTGATTGATACCTCCCTCCATTAAGGTGTTAAGTGCTCTCCTGGCTTTGGAGAGAGAAACTCAGTATGGCCAAGTGATCCATCTTTGTGGGAATACAAAATATCTGTTAATTCCAGCCTCTGCACTTTGCATTAACTAAAGAGCCTCTGCTTGACAGCCAGCATTAGCAGATGATTCTGTGGGCCATAAGTCGACAAAGACAGCTGTTTTACTTAAATTCATTGAAAGGGAAATGGGAAAGGCACCTAAAAGTCTGCTGGCTTATCTCCTCTCCCAAACTCCCTCCACTACCTGAAGAAGAAGAGGGGGAGAGAGGGAGGGAGAGAAGGGAAGCGAGAGAAGTTAGGGAGGGAGGAGGAACAGAGGGAGAGCTCCAGACTGCACTGTTCCTTTTTCTTTCAAGGTGAACTATTACACACAGCCAAGAACTTCCAGTCTTTTAAAATTCTTTCTGATTCATGCCAATACTTGAAATGAAATGGTAGAGATATGAAAAAATTGAAAAACCATCTCCCAAAGCCATGTTTAAAGAGAGTCAGCATGGGAACGAACAATGGAGCATTTAAAAAAATTGTTCTGTGCTTCTCCAGCCTCTGAAAAATTCACTTTACTGCAAGAGACATGAGTATCAATCAACCTGGTAGTGAAGTAGTGAAGGGGGTAGTGAAGTAACCCCTAGACAGTGGCTAAGAGCCAACACCCTGGGAGTTACAGGCCTGGTTTGGGTTGTGATTAACTGCATGACCTAGGACAGTGACGTAACTAGTCACTGTATCTAAGTGTCCACATATGTAAACAATATTTGTACACTGGCAAGAGCTACTCAGATGTGACCGATAAAGATAGTTAAGCGTTTAGTGTGTGTTGAGAGAAGCGTATGTGTAGGTGTTGCAATATCATAGATTTATTGTTGCCTTCCACCATGATCCTGTGGAAATTTTGCAACAGAGATTTCTAGCTTTTCAGGGAGAGAAACTGTCATCGGTTTTCCCGACTACGCGGTAGGGATTCCGTCACTCCTCTGATTAAAATCTAAATGACTACTTCTTTCATGATAAGGCCTAAAGGTCCTTCCTCTGTCCAAAAAAATGGAAGACAGCACCGCTTTGGGGCATATTTTCTTTTCTGTTCAGGATTTAGGTATAAATTACCTGGATCAAATTACTTAAGCTAAAAGAATTTTAAATGCCTAACTAGACAGAACTTTGTTCAAATGTCTGAGAATTAATTACTAGACAGAGGGCTGATCCCTGGAAGCATAGATGATCACGTGGCAGGTGCCAGGTTCAAAACTTGCCCGCAAGGGTTTCACAATCCGGGACTGGGCCAGAGAGCTATATGCTTTTATTCCCAAATTATTTGATAGGTATAACTGCAAAGGAGGTGCCCTCGAAATGTTAGTGAGGTGACCTCTTTAGAAGAGCTTGTCATCTATGTGCTGTGCTCTGCACCTGGGCGACCTCTCACGTGGTGGCACTCACAGCAAGGAGAGCTTTCTAGCAGGAAACCTGCTGTGAATGGCCCCAATGCAGAGCATCATCCGCAGAGCTTGGGTTCCCTGGCAGAATGCCAGGCTTCTTGGAGGTGAGTTTCAATGAGAGTGAACACACAGGCAATTAATTCCCAACAGCAGATTGTCCTCCTGCATATAAAACACATTATATGGGAAAGTGCAAATATCAAGAGCCTCTGAATTGATAAGAGAAAATATCTTGTTCTGGGAGTGGCTAGACACAGATTCCTATCTGGTCCTCTTGCCTTTCTTGATTTTCTTTCTGTTGCATGTACATGATGTTTAGAAATAAGAGTGTGCAAATATTAGACACGGGCTGCTACTGTGGAAACCAAGTGGAATAATTATTACTTTGTATTCTGAGCAAAAGAAGGCTAGACATTTTAATTCTAGAGATCTAAGAGTGAAAGTTAGAATAAAGGAGAGTGAAATGGAGAAGAAATATATCCTCTGACAAAAAGGAGATCCCCAAAGTTAATGTGCCCGAGATGTTCTTATTTATTCTTTAATACAACATGAGTAATGGTAAATGATTTATTTTAAAAGACTTGCCTATGTTAATTTATTACTTATGGAGTATACATCATTCCCTTGGAACACCTTGTAGTGGGTTATGCCCATATTCTGCCTCTCTCAAGAGAGAATGGAAAGTTTTAGTCACTGGCTTAAGTAAGAATTAAACTGCAGATGACAAAGTATTCTGTCTGTTGTAGTTTTGAAAGTCACTTTCTAGTACGAATGTTCCAACAGCAAAGGGAGCAAGATAATTTGTTTCTTTTGGGGTATTTATTCTCACCTCCAGTTCTGCCATTCCACTACTAGTTCTAGGGTCTGTTTGGGAGAGTGGTAGCCTGAAGTGAATACATTCAGCAACAGAAAATGGTAGACTGTTTGAATGGGGAGGGCCCTCAGAGATCCACAGTATCTACAGATTACTAGTCCCCAAAGGAAAGGGGATTTGCATAAAGTTATAAAGCTGATAGAAAAGAGTGAGATTGAAATGCAGGTATCTGGACGCCCACACCTGTGCTCTTGTCATTATGCTATAGGGCTTCTTAGCCCCTGGGCACCTAGAAAAAGAAATGCCTTCACTTACTTGATGATGTTTACTGCCAGGTTCCTGATGGAGGCCAGGTGGATGTAGCAGGTGGGGGCAGTTGTGCACCATGGTGTACAAAACAGGAGTAGTCCCTACCAATCTGGAGGGGATAGAGCTATGAAATGAAAAAATCTCACAAATACATATGTAAATGTTAGCTGTGAGAAGTGATCTGAAGGCAACACAGGGTGCCATAAGCACTTGGAACCAGGAGACCTAGGAGTTTGGGGAAGATATTCCCAAGAGAGTGATGGGAGTTGTGATAGGGACCAAAGGATGGGGAGCTGATAGAGAGTGGGGTAGGTAGAGGGAAGGGAGATGGCACAGGGGCAGTGTTCCAGGAAGAGAATAATTGCTGGACCCTGAGACTGGGACTCCTTCTGGGGAGGAGTTTGGTATATTTAAGAAGCTGAAAGAAATTCAAGTGGCGAGGAGGGGAGAGGAGGGCTGAAGAGAGGAGGTGGGGGTGGGGAGAGAAGTAAGAAGGAGGACTGGCAAGCTTTTACCTAACTGGCACAATGTAAGGGTATGTGGCACACCTTCTGGGTGAAGGGCTCAACTACAACTTGGATGTTGTCTAATATATCCAAACAATGTAACCTAATTATTTATACCTTCCTATTAATCTGAAATAAGAAAAAATGAAACAAAAAAGCTGAAAGAAAGCCTAGTGTGGCTGGCATACAGGCACTGGGCAGCGGAGGAGGCTGGGATGGGAGACTCCTGTAATACACGGCAGGACATTTGCTTTTTATTTCGAAAGCCCAGGAAATCTTAAGCAGGGATCTGCCCTGATCAGATTTGCACTGGAAAAGATCTGTCTGGCTGCTGTAGCTATTAGGACACTCTGAAGGTTCTTGGGCTCCAGGAGAACAGTCACAGTAGCTTGGGCCAGTGTGGCAGGGATGGAGATGGAGGGAGTAGGCAAATAGGAGAGAAGACACCCCCTCTTCAGCCATCATGGCTAGCTGATGTTTTGTCATTTGCAGAGAGAGTGGGATTAAATACCTGGACAGGGAGTCCAGTCAAGGAACCTCATGAATCGTGACTGCCCAGGGCAACCTCCTTCCTTTCCCGCTCAAAGATGCCTCAGACCTGATCCTTCTATGCCATGTAACAGTTTCTTTCTTCTGAAGCTCTCAAAAGCGTTTTGCAAAGATGTGTCAACATAGAAGATGGTATTAAGAAACTTGAAAAAGTCACTGATTTTACTCTAATTATACACCTGGATGTGGGTATGAGATGATTGGTGGTGGTAATTTCATCCAAAGTAAATAAGACCCAAAGATAAGAATGGTTTGGGAAAATGGTCGCAGTCCCTTTTTTGGCTGTGTTGGGGAATAGCCCCCTTAACCTTGAAATGCCTTCACTTTGGACCTGCTCGGACTATAAATTTTTGCTGTGTGTTCAGGCTTTAATATAATTTTTTCTGTAAGTCAGTTGGTAGGTGTATATTATATACTTCCTATAATAATATAATACCTATGGTTATTAGGCATTTGCAGTGTGCCAGGTACTGCTCGAAGCCTTTTGTACATGGCAGTGATGAGGGGAGGAAGGAACCATCTACAGGTGAGGCTGAAGCTGAGAGGCACAGCCCGACTGCTCAGCAGTACCTGAGCCACCATGCTGTGCTCTAAACCACCATGTCACACTGCCTGCTAACCTTGTCCTCTCAGTGTCCAGCACTCTGCTGTGTGCTGTGAAGATAAATGCATTGCCAGGCATTTTATAATTAATATTCACCAGGCTTAGGAAGATCTCTTGCAAGGCTGAAGAATTTCTTTTCTAACCTCTCACCACTTCCTCCACGTCACCCCAAATCTTGCCATCACTTGGAAATTCTGCTTGTGATAGCAGACCCCATCCATCACTGCTTCAAGCACCTCGCTCTCTCCATCCTAGCTCTCTTTCTTCTGTCTGGCTCTGTCTGTCTCTGTCACACACACACTCATCTATGCGTGAGAGACCCTTTTTCTAATCTCACCCTAGCAGTGGGGTTTGTGGTATCTTGAGGGGAAGGGGAAAGAAAAAACTTTAGGTCTCCACTTATACTGCCACACCAACCTGGTGGTTCATTGTCACGTAGCCATGTATTTTGGGAAAGAGGTGTCTTTTTTTTTTATATTTAAGATATTTATTGAACACCTATTATATGCAAAATGCTGGTTAGGTGCTTTTTTGTTTTATTGTTGGGGAATCACTGGGGGTACAGTGAGCCAGGTTACACTGCTTGCCTTTGCTGGGTGAAGTTGCTTTATGGGGAAAGGGTGTCTCTATAGGCTGTGGCTAAGGCGGGAATCGGGTAGAGAGTGCTGGGGTCCTTGGGGTAAATGGGAGAAGCCTGAGGGGGCCCCACACTCACCTGGATCTCCATAGCACCTGAGATTCTGTGTTCAGGGCCTGACTCTTGCTTACTCTGGGTAACTCCTCATTCTAAACTTGAGTGAAGGTTGGGGCATCTCTGGGGAGTCTAGCTCCTGAGAGGAATTTTGGGGAAAAGTGTGCTCTGGAGACAGGCTAGATATCTTCACTGAACTTGGAGGCAGTTCCAAAGCCTGGTCACTTCTTAGAAAGAGCAATCCCCTCACAGGACTGAGAACAAAAAAGGGGACTGGTCAGTCCCAACCTCTGTCTTCCCTTCAACTTCATACAGATGCCTCAAAAGTCTGGACCTATCTATTTTTCAGCCTTCTAAGTTCCTTTTGGTCACCTTGTAGGCGCTTCTGGTCACTGAGGTGGGACACAGCCTGATGGCTATTTCTTCATCAGCAGGAAGATTGTTCCATGACAGGTCTGATCTCCATGTCATGGACCTCTCGACTGGGAAAGGAGAGTCACGGGAAGAGCTTGTCAGAATCCCCAACTCTGATGCTTGCTACACTCACCTCTGGTGTGAAAGGCCAGTATCTGACTTTCAGTGACTTCCAGTATTAGGTTGAATAGAAGCAGCAGGAGTGAGATCCTTGTCTTGTTCCTGCTCTTAGAGGAAAAACTTTCAACTTTTTGCCATTAAGTGTTATGTTAGCTGTGAGCTTGTCCTATATGGCCTTTGTTATGTCCAATATTTTCCTTCAATACTTAATTTGTTGACAGTTTTTATCATTAAAGGATGTTGAATTTTGTTAAATGCTTTCTCTACACCTATTGTGATGATCATTGATCATATACTTTTTATTCTTTACTCTTTTCATGTGGTGTTCCACATTTATTGATTTGTGTATGTTGAACTATCTTTGCATCCCAAGGATAAATCCCACTGAATGATGGTGTATGATCCTTTTAATGTGCTGTTGAATTCAGTTTGTTAATTTTTCAATGAAGATTTTTGCGTCTGTGTTCATCAGAGATATTGGGTATAATTTTCTTTTTTCTTTCTTTCCTTTTTTTTTTTTTAAAGATTTTTATTTTTATTATTATTTTTGAGACAGAGTCTCACTATGTCACCCTTGGTAGAGTGCTGTGAAGTCACAGCTCATGGCAACCTCCAACTCTTGGGCTTAAGCAATTCTCTTGCCTCCACCTCCCAAGTAGCTGGGACTACAGGTGCCTGCCACAACGCCTGGCTATTTTTTGTTGTGGTTGTCATTGTTTTAGCTGGCCTGGGCTGGGTTCAAACCTGCCAGCCTTGGTGTATGTGGCTGGTGCTATAACCACTGTGCTACGGGCGTCAAGCTGGGTAAGATTTTCTTTTCTTGTAGTGCCCTGTCTGGTTTTGGTAGAAGAGTAACACTGGCCTCATAAAATGAGTTTGAAAGTGTTTCTTCTTTCTCAATTTTTTGAAAGACTTTAAGGATTATTATTAATTCTTCTTTAAATGTTCAATAGTTTTCACTGGTGAAGACTTTGGTTTGGGTTTTTTGTGGTTGGGAGATTTTAGATTACTAATGGCATCTCCTTGCTTGCTATCAGTCTATTCAGATTTCTGTTTCTTGTGATCATGATTCAGTCTTGGTAAATTGTATATTTCTTGAAATTTATCCATTTTTTCTAGATTATTCAGTTTATTGTATATACCCACCCATTATTCCAGTGGTCTCTTAATGCTTTTTTAAAATTTATTTAAGTCTTCTTGCTTGTTTTCATAGTCTAGCTAACAGCTTATCAATTTCATCTTTTCAAAAAATGAACTCTCAGTTTAGTTGATCTTTTCTGTTATTTTTCTAGTCTGTTTCATTTTTTTATTTCCTGCTCTGATCTTTGTTATTTCCTTCCTTCTGCTAATTTTGGGCTTAGTTTGTTTTATTCTAATTTTGTATGGTATAAAGTTAGGTTGTTTATTTGAGAACTTTCATTTTTCTTGATGTAGGCATTTAACCCTCTAAATTTCCCTCTTAAAATGTTTTTCCTACATTTCATTACTTTTGGTATATTGTGCTACCATCTTTATGTGTCTCAAGATATTTTTAAATTTCACTTTTGATATCTTCTTTAACCATGGGTTGCTCAGGATTGTGTTAATTCCACATATTCATTAATTTTCCAGTTTCCCCCGTTACTGATTTCTAGTTTCATACTATTGTGCTTAGAAAAGATACTAGATATGATTTCAATTTTCTTAAATTTGTTAAGACTTGTTCTGTGGCCTAACATATGAACTATTCTGGAGAATGTTCTGTATGCACTTGAGAATAATATATATTCTGCTACTGTTAAATAGAATGTTCTATATAGTATATGTGTTAGACACATCTGTCTATAGTGTCATTTGAGTCCAATGTTTCCTTATTAATTTTCTGTCTGTATGATCTATCAGTTGTTGAAAGCAGGACATTGAAGCACCCTGATATTATTGTACTGCTGTTCATTTCTCTCTTCAGATCTGTTAATATCCACTTTATACATTTAGATGCTCTGGTTTTGGGTGCATATATATTTATAATTGTTATATCTTACTCTGTTAGTCTTATTCTGTGGCCCCAGGCGATAGTGCCATGACATCAACCTAACTCATAGCAACCTCAAACTCCTGGGCTCAACAAATCCTCTTGCCTCAACGTCCAGAGTAGATAGGATTATAGCTACATGATCAGCTGCCACAGTGCCCAGCTAATATTTCTAGTTTTTGTAGAGATGGGGTCTGGGTCTTGCTCTTGCTCAGGCTGGTCTTGAACTCCTGAGCTCAAGTGATCCTCCCGCCTCAGCCTCCCAGATTGCTAGGATTACAGACATGAGCTGCTGTGCTTGATCTATCATACCTTCTTGATGAATTGACCCTTTATCATTTTATAATGACCTTCTTTGTCACTTGTGATGGTTTTTAACTTAAGATCTCTTTTATTTGATGTGCTTATAGCAGCCTCTATTCTCTTTTGATTTCCATTTGCATGGGATATCTTTTTATCCCTTCTCTTTTGGTGTATGTATGGCCTTAAAGCTTTAAGTGAGTCTCCTGTAGGCAGTATATAGTTGGGTTTTGTGTTTTAAATCCATCTAGCTACATTATGACTTTTGATTAGAAAATTTAATCCATTTACATTTAAAGTAATTATTGATAGGTAAGGATTTACTGTTGCTACTTTTTAAATTGTTTTCTGACTGTTCTGTAGATCCCTTGTTCCTTTCTTCCTCTCTTGCTGTCTTCCTTTGTGAATTGGTGGTTTTCTGTAATAATATGCTTTAATTCCTTTCTCTTTTATGTGTATATTGTAGGGTTTTGCTTTGTGATTACCAGGAGGCTTATATAAACATTTTATAGTTAGGGGTATATGGCACACCTCCTAAGCAAAGGACTCAACTACAACTTGGATGCTACCTAAAAGTACAAACAATATAACCCAATTTCATGTACCCTTATATTAATCTGAAATTTTAAAAATCTTATGATTGTAACAGTCTATTTCAACTGGTAGCAGCTTAACTTTTTTTTTTTTTTTTTGAGACAGAATCTCATTATGTCGCCCTTGGTAGAGTGTCATGGTGTCACAGTTCACAGCAACCTCAAACTCTTGCCTCAGCCTCCCAAGTAGCTGGTGCCCATCACAATGCCCAGCTAATTTTTGTTGTTATTGTTGTTGCAGTTGTCATTATTGTTTGACTAGCCCAAGTTGGGTTTGAACCAGCCAGTCTCGGTGCATGTGGCTGGTGTCGTAACCACTGTGCTGTGGGCACTAAGCCTGAACTTTGATCGTATATAAAAACTCTGCTTTTAGTCCTCCTACCATTTTATGTTTTTGATGTCACAATTCACATCTTTTTATATTCATTACATATATTAATTATATTCATTAACAAATTATTGTAGCTATAGTTATTTTTAATGCTCTTATTTTTAAAAATCCCATCACTTTTAAAGCCTCTTTGATGTCTCTTCGATTCCTGCCCCTCTTCTGAGCATTGGCACCACCTTGCCCTGGACTATAAGTTTATGGGAAGCAGAGACTAAGTCTCCTTTGTCTGTGCTTGGCCCACCGAGAGTGCTTGATCAAAGTTCATTCCTTCATCCTTGTTTTTTTGTCTTGGGAACGTTTCCTGCTTGGCTTCTGCTTTATGTTTTTGGCACAAATGATTAAGATTACAGGAACATCTCACTAGTTCACCTGCTTCTTTGTCTCCAGGAGGAAACTGGAGTTTGGAGAGCAGATGGCACAGCCAGGCTGTCAGCCCTGTGTTCTCTCCTTCTTACCCTGGGCAATCCTGGGTGGTGCTTTTGCTGCTCTTCTGCTCCTCCTCTTTGTGCTTTGGCTTCTGGCTTTTCTCCTTTTGCTCTTTCCATAGCTCCCTTCTCCTCCAACCACCGGTGCTGTCCCCACCTCCTGCGCTCTCTTTCCCCCTTTCTTCCTCTCTCCTTCTTTGCTTCTTTTCCCCACTGGTGTTCTTCAGCTGTTACTTCTACTACTGCTTTTTCCTCCTGTGTTTGCTTCTTCTGCTGCTGATTTTTCTTCCCCCTCTTCTTCTTCCTTCTTCTTCTGCCTTTTCTGCTACTTCTCTTGCTTCTGTTGTGGCTTCAGCTTCTGCTTTTTCATTTCTGATTTCTGATTTCTGCTGTTGCCACTTTTTCTTGTGCCATGGCTTCTCCTTCTGTCACTACTACTCTTTCTTCCCCTGGGCCCCGACCCTGTCTTCTCTTCCTCCTCCTCCTCTCTCAGCTCTTCTCTCTTCCCTGTGTCTGTTTCTGTGTGTGCTGCTTCTGTTTCCCAAGCATCTACTTTTGCTGTTCATATTTCTGTGGCTCGTCCTTTTGCTTTTGCTTTTTTGCTCTGCTCCTGATTTTCCTGGGGCTTCTACTTCTTCCCCTTCTGCCTTTTCTTTCATGTCCACTTTTCTTTTCTGCTTCTGCTTCAGCAGCTGCTGCTGTTTCTTCACCTCCTTATCCATCTTCTCTGTCACCTCCTCCTCCTCCTTCTTCTCTTCCTCACTTTCAAACATGCTAAGTTTAAGGAGCTTGTGTGATATCTGCTATACTCTCCACTGGGCTTTCCAATGTTCCTTAAGAGCTGAAAACTTAGGATTTGCTTGTTGACCTTCAGAATAGTTTCTTTTGGGTGGTGCCTGTGGCTCAAGGAGTAGGGCGCCGCCCTCATATACCAGAACGGTGGGTTCAAACCTGGCCCTGGCCAAAAACTGCAAAAAAAGAAAATAAAAAACCAGAACAATCTCTTTTAGTAAGTGGCATACAATAACGATAACACCTCACAAAGGAGCAACACTTTATAATTAACCCAGTATTTTAAAAGCCATTGTTTTATTTGCAGAATAGGGGAATTGAGGCTCAGAGGATTTTCCCTACTTTCCAAGGCCACACAGAAAGAAGCAGAGCTTATCTAAGAAGCTAGGGCCCCTTTCTCAGGGGTCACCATAAGGCCTTACTTTTTTTTTTTTTTAATAGATTTTATTCTTTAGATCAGTTTTAGGTTTATAGCAAAATTGAGGAAAGTACATAAAGTCCCAATAGTACCTTACAGTTTTACAGAACTTAAAAAATTCCTTTGCAACTATGATTTCACCTGTTCAAGAAACTCTTAGAGTAGATATCAGCCCAGAGAGGGGAGGGATTCATACATGGACACACAGCAAGATAGTGAAACCTGATTGAGGTGAAGGATTCTAGCTCCTTGTCCAAGGGCTCATAAAGGGCCAAAGCCATTCAGAAAAGTAGTGGAGCAGTGAGTGGCAGGCATGGACATTGGGCCAGCTTCTCCTTACTACGTCACCAGTCCCACCCATTCAGGTCCTGGCATGAGAGAGTCACCCAGACCTGCTTCTCTGAGATTTTCCATCCTTAAGGAAAATTCTAGTGACCTAAATCCAGGGCAGAAAACCAATAAACACAGGATTTGCTTTTTAAGAAAAACTCAATTGATAGGCTGAAAGTGCCGTGAGGCCACAGGGCAATTAGAGTCTGTTGGGCTCCAGCCCTGAGCAGATGCCTTCCTGGTTGGAATCCAGGTCCTGGGAATAGAAGCACCAGCCCTTCTGTGCCAGCCCTGGCAGGGCCTCACCAGGCAGCTGGTCTCTAGCCAGTTGTTCCCCATGCTGCCAAAACTGCACAGGCCCTGGAGGAATGGAAGTGGAATTTGGCACAATTCACATTCTTGTCTTTCGAGAGTGGTGGGAGTAGCATCCTGGGAAGCAATAGATTATCAACCAGCCCCATGAAGGCAGGTCTAGCCCAAATCAGCACCTAGCATATAACAGGTGCTCAAAAATATTTGTTTATTGACTGCCTAAATGCTGAAGCCAGGATAGAGAGCATTAACCACTTTCTGAAATTTATAACCCCTGAATCTTTATGTTTATAGGGCTCTTATCTAAGTATCTGGTATTAGGTGGGGAATGGGAGGTGGCTGTTGGGAATAATAGGATAATGGCTTTCACTCCTTCTGAAAGGAGGCCCAGAGAATAAAGTGGATGCAAGTATCAATAGTTTAAAAGGGAATTAGCAACCTGGCTGGGTCTGAGGGCTTGTAGGAAGAGTGGAAAGATGATCCCAGAGAGTTTTCTTAGACAGGGAAGACAGCATGTATTTCTTAACTGCAGAAGGGCTCTTCAAAGTAATGTTGTTATTTGGCCATTCACCAAATATCTGTGCTCTCTTTTGGGTAAGTCCTTCAAAAAGAGTTCTTGGAAGGCATGATTTGCAGTCCAGGAGTACAAAGTGGTAAAAAGTGCCACTGCCTCCCTGAAAATAGCAGCCCACCCTTAGAGGCTCCACTGGGATCACTTCTGCCTACAAATAAGGCCGTGCTGCCAGGCACATGGGTCAGCACTTGTAGTCTGGGGCAGGGAAAATGCCATGACTGTTCAGAAGGGCAGAGAGGATGCCTTAATAAGGGGTGGACACGGCCATAGAAGGGCAGTATAATCAAGGGCGAGGAGTCAGGAGTGCTGTGTGAGTGGCAGATAATCCTGTTTGGCTTGAGGCTCAAGGAAATGGGAGGTGAGGTTGGAAATCTAAACCTGGGCTGGGTCAGAGATTTCTGTGTCCTTCCTTTATTTTTGACTTCTGATGAAAAGGCTTGAGTTTATCACACTTTGAAGTTCATGACACAGTATCTTCATTAGTCCCTACAAGTTCCTTCTCTGGACATACTCATTTATTTAGTATCATTTTCCCACATGCAGGCAACATATTCTAATACAGTTGCCATTCACCTTTTGTTTTTACATGCTTCTATATAAGAGGTGTTGGTGTTTAGTTCTTACAATGCACGTTGCTTTAGTGTATATAAGTGATTTGGGTTTTTTGTTATTGTTGTTTGTTTTCTGAGACAGGGTCTTGCTCTACTGCCCAGGCTAGAGTATAATGGTGTCATCATAGTTTACTGTAGCCTCCAACTCCTAGCTTTAGTGATCCTCCTTTGTTGGCCTCCCCCTGAGTAGCTGGGGGTATAGGCATGCACCACTACACCTAGCTAAATTTTTAAATTTTTTGTAGAAATAGAATCTTGCTATGTTTTTGCACAGGATGGGCTGACACGATCCTCCCACCTTGGCCTCCCAAAGTTCTGGGCTTGCAGGCATGAGTCATCACACCTGGTTGGGTTTTCTATATCTTATTCTGCTCCTGACAATTTTATTTGGCACTATAGTTTTAAGATGCATTCATACTTGTAGGAATGCAGGTAGGCCATCACTTCAAACACTGCACAGGACCACAGGAGTACACCCACTACATTTTGCCTATGTATTCTCCAGGGATGGATATCCACGTTGTCCACAAGTGGTTCCTTAACAAAGGAGTGCCACATCAAGAGCTGCTTTTTAGGCAGGCTGGTGGCCTCATAGGACTGACACTTGCCTTTCTGTGAGAAACCTATGATCTCAACTTGGATGTGTCCAGCTAGCACTGAGTGGCTGAGACTTTTGAGATCCTGGAGGGACCTGGAGGCTGTTTCCTCCAGGCTGCCTGCATTCTCGGTAACCACGTTGTGTGGTGACTCACGGCACAAATAGTAGGTCTCAGTCAAAAGACCTTCAAAAGGACAATGTGTTCTTTATGCAGAATAGGAAGTTTAGGAAGCGAGTCTAGGATGTCTGTTTTCCTGAAGGCTGGGCTGTGAGTAAACACGGTCCTTCGTTTGATTCAGCAACAGGGCTGGAAGAGGGGCTGCAGACACCCACAGCCACCGAGAGGGAATGAAAGGAAACTGGAAAAGAGTGTGCGTGAGTGTGAGTGTGCCAGTGTGTAGGAGAGGGTGACTGGCCAGCATGGAGGAACAGGGGGTGGTTATGAGACTGTCTTCTTGCCATAACTTGGAGCTAGTGTGTTGCTGGGTCCCTGAGAAAGCTCCTAACTGAAGTGCATGCCGAGTCAGCTGAGTAAGCTGTTATTCTTAATTTAATGGGGCTGGCTCCTATATGTGCTTCCTGTACTTCAGGGGCATTTGTTTTCAATTAGAAAAATAATCCTTGTCATAAAGAGCCCAGTGGCTCTGCACCCAATAGCTCTGTGCCCTCAGTGTGTCCGTCCTTTTGTAAAGGACTGGGGCAGCCAAGGATGCTGTTTTGCCTCCAGACATGCTCCTCTTGGGCTGGCCAGGGTGGCCCTGACTTCAGGCTGGCCCTAGCTTGAAGGTGGCAGGCAGAGGCTGGTGTGAAGCAGATCGGGATTCTACGCATCTCTTCTCCAGCTCCATGATCCCCCAGTGATTTCTTCAAGGCAGGCTGCAGATTGGATCCAACAAATGTCCTTGGAAATCCATATGTCCCCTTAGTAATTTTTTTTTCTTTTTTTAGATAGAGTGTTGTATTGCCTAGGCTACAGTGCCATAGTGTCATCCTGACTCATAGCAACCTCAAACTCCTGGGTTCAAGTGATCCTCCTGCCTCAGCCTCCTGAGAACCTGGGACTATACGTGCCCATCACAACTAGTTTTTCTATTTTTAGTAGAGACAGGGTCTTACTCTTGTTCAGGCTGGTCTTAAACTCCTGAACTCAAGCATTCCTCCTGCCTCGAGTGCAGGAGTGCTAGAATCACAGGTGTGAGCACTGCACCTGGCCTCCCTCTATTAATTCTTTCCAGGTGTGCCACAACTTCAGACGACCTTGTCAGTAGAAGAATGGAGTGGTTCCTGGTTTTCCCTGACTTAGAGTGCAGCTAATGGTATAGTGAGATGGGCACTAGGGATGCCTGCACTCTGGGCTGGCAGTTCCAGAGGGTGGTGGTGGGGTCAATGTCCATCCTGTTCATGCTGGACCACAGTATTTAGTACAATGCCTGGAATATACCATAAAAATATAACTTCAATACAAATTTGGTGGTGAATAACTAAAATTAAGTGACAGGGACCAGAGAAGGCATCTGGCTTATCCACAGGGAGAATAAGATTAAGAGGGGAGAAAGGACTTTGTCAAGTTTATTATTGGAAGTTTTTGGCAAATTATATGATATGATGCTGTGACAAGGCACCCATAAGCTATGGGTAGCTTTTTTTTTTTTTGTCACACTGCACACATTTCCAAATTGGGTAGTTTTGACGGCTAGAATGTTCTTCTTTAGAAAACGTAAACACTACTTGATGGAATACCCACTGGATGTCCAGCTGTGGTTGAGACTTCAGGGCTACAAAACTAATATTTTTGAGCATCTGCTATGAGCCAGACATTGTTTTGGGTGTTCTGTTTACATTATCTTATTTAATTCTCATTACAACCCTTTGAAGCAAATCTCCATTAAACAGAAAAGGAACCAAAAGTTCAAAGAGGCAAATTGCCCTACCCAAAGTAAACAGGACTAGTTCCAGCCAGGGACCCTGCTGAGAGGGAGGTCACCTTGCATTTATAGTTGAGAATGAAAAGTGCCCTTCCAAGTTTGAGCCCTTCATTTTTTAAATCAATCTTACCCTTTAAAGGAGATTTAAATTTTATTCGTGGTGATTTTTCTGAAGGTCCCAACTATGCTTAATTTTTTTATAATTGGAAAATAAATTACTGTATCATAAAAATGAAATGGAATTTTAAACAGCTGCATTGAAAATTTTGTAATATGATCACTATTTGGAAATGGATGCTGATTTCATGTTAACATAACTAATAGCAGCACCTTAAAATAAATCAAATTCATTGACAGATGGCAAGAGTGAAAGCAAAATGATATGCATAGTTGTCATAATTAGGCTTTGAAGGCCTCAAGGGTATACTTTCTAAAATTAAATCATAAACACATAGATCATGTATACATTAATACATTTATGGGGTACATTGTGCTGATTTCATATAGAATTAGGAATGCTTCCATTACACTGGTTAATATATACCTCATCTCGTTTACTTCGTTATTGTGTTAAGACATTTATACTCTATGCTAATAGATCCAACATGTACCCCATGGACCGCATTATGCACTATAGGTGTGATCCTACCATTCACCCTCCCTCAATCTGACCTCCTCCCTCCCTCTCATCCCCCCTCCTCCCTCCTTCATCTTGGGCCATAGTTGTGATCTTTTCTTCATATACTGGGATCTGATCCAACTAAAAAGCTTCTGCACAGCCAAGAACACAGTAAGTAAAGCAAGTAGACAGCCCTCAGAATGGGAGAGGATATTTGCAGGTTATGCTTCTGACAAAGGTTTGATAACCAGAATCCACAGAGAACTCAAACTTATTAATAAGAAAATAATAAGTAGGCTCGGCGCCTGTGGCTCAATCGGCTAAGGCGCCAGCTACGTACACCTAAGGTGGCGGGTTCAACTCCCCAGCCTGGGCCCGCCAAACAACAATGATGGCTGCAACCAAAAATGGCTGGGCATTGTGGCGGGCACCTGTGGTCCCAGCTACTTGGGAGGCAGAGGCAGGAGACTCGCTTGAGCCCAGGAGTTGGAGGTTGCTGTGAGCTGTGATGCCATGGCACTCTACCCAGGGGGATAGCTTGAGACTCCGTCTCAAAAAAAAAAAAAAAAAGAAAATAATAAGTAATCCCATTTCATTGTGGGCAAGGGGCTTGAACAGAAGCTTCTCTGAAGAAGACAGGTGCATGGCCTACCAACACATGAAAAAATGCTCATTATCTTTAATCATCAGAGAAATGCAAATCAAAACCACTTTGAAATATCATCTAACTCCCATAAGAGTGGCTTACATAACAAAATCCTTGAACTACAGATGTTGGTATGGATGTGGAGAGAAGAGAACATCTCTGCAATCCTGGCGGGAGTGCAAGCTAATTTGTCCCTTTTAGAAAGAAGTATAGAGAATACTCAAGGATCTAAAAGTAGACCTGCTGTTTGATCCTGCAGTTCTACTAGGTGTATATCCAAAAGACCAAAAATCACTTTATAAGAAAGATATTTGCACCAGATTGTTCATTGCAGCTCAGTTCATAATAGCCAAGTCATCGAAGAAGCTCAAGTGCATATTGAGCCATGAATGAACTAATAAATTGTGGTATATGTATACCATGGAATATTATGCAGCCTTAAAAAAGATGGAGACTTTATCTCTTTTACGTTTATATGGATGAAGCTGGAACATATCCTTCTTAGTAAAGTATCTCAAGAATGGAAGAAAAAATGTCCAATGTACTCAGTACTATTATGAAACCAATTTATAATCACTCCCACTTTCATATGAAGAATAGATCACAACTATGGCCCAGGATGAAGGAGCAAGGAGGGGGAGATGGAAGCAGAGGGGGAGGTCAGATCAAGGGAGGGTGAATGGTAGGATCACACCAGTGGTGCATAATGCAAGGATGCATGTCGGATCTATTAAGTATAGAGTATAAATGTCTTAACATAATAATTAAGTACAGGATAAGATATATATTAACTAGTGTGATGTAAGTGTTCCTAACTCTATATGAAATCAGTACATTGTACCCCATTAATGCATTAATTTAAAAAAGGATATATGGGATCTGAAACTGATTTGTCATTGAGAACTGAGGTGGCTCTGGAGAAAAGCAGTTCTTGCTCTTTCTAATTGGCAACATGCCCCCTAATTTATTCTTCATAAATATAATGTGTTCCCATCTCTTTGTTGGCCAGTTCCTCTCCTTACTCATAGTTCTTGCTCCCTCATGATTTTGGGGTGTGAAACTCTGCTACATTCATGATATCAACTTTGGTAAGACTAGGAGCTACACTTCTCAGAACACTCTTTCCTGTATGTTTACTGATCTTAGAGGGAAAACTTTTAAGTTTTTACTGTATTCTGGAGTTTTATTGTTGTTGTAAATTACAAAGTCACAATGTACATCAGAAACAAAACAAGGCTGCCTACTCCATTCTTGCCACTTATATTTAACATAGGGTTAAAGTCCTAGCCAGACCATTAGAAAAGAAAAGGAAAATAATGATATCCAAATTATGAAGGGAGAAGTTAAATTGTCTCCATTTGCAAAAGATATAATCTTCTATATAGAAAGCCTTAAAGACTCCACCCAAAATCTGTTAAAACTAATAAACTCAGTAAAGTATAAAATCAACATTAAAAAATCAGTTCTCTCTGAGCATAGTGGCTCTCACTGTAATCCTAGCATTTTGGGAGGCTGAAGCAGGAGGATAACTTGAGGCTAGGAGTTCAAAACCAGCCTGACCAATATAGCAAGACCCCATCTCTAAAAAAAATACAAAGATTAGCCAGGCATGGTGGCATGCACCTGTAGTCTCAAGCTACTTTACAGTAACTACCAAAAACAGTAAATATAAATTTAATCAAGGAAGTGAATAATCTCTACACTGAAAACTGTAAAGCGCTGACAAAAGAAACTAAAGAAGACACAAATAAATGACTTCCCATGTTCACAGATTAAAGGAATTAATGATGCTAAAATGTCTATTCTACTCAAAGTTATCTATGGATTCAATACAATCCTTATCAAAATTCCAATGACATTTTTTGTAGAAATATTTTTTTAAATCCCCAAATTTGCATGGAATAACAGAAGACTCTGAAAAACAAAATAATCTTGAGAAAAACAACAAAACTGAGGCATAATACTAGCTGACTTAAAAATCTATTACACAGCCATAGTAATCAAAACAGCATGGTACTGGCATAAAACAAACATATAGACTGATGGAACAGAATAGAGTGCCCAGAAATAAATCCACACATGAATGGCCAATTGATTTTCAAAAGAGGTGCCAAAACCACACAATGGGGAAATTTCTTCAGTAAATGGTGCTGTGAAAAACTAGATTTTCACATGCAAAAAATAAAAAATAAACAGATCTTTATTACACCCCCATATACAAAAATCAACTCAAAATAGATTAAAGACTTAAACATAAGACATGAACTGTAAACTAGAAAAAAATACAAAGGAAAAGCTCCATGACAGGAAATGATGTTTTAGATATGAACCCAAAAGCATAAGCAACAAAAGCAAAAATACACTAATGGGATTGTATCAAACTGAAGAGCTTCTGCACTGCAAAGAAAACAATCAACAATAAAGAGGCAACCTCTTAAATGCAAACCATATATCTGATAAGAGGTTAATGTCCAAGGCATATAAGTAATGCAGACAAATCAATAGTAAGAAAACCATCCATTCAAAAAATGGGCAAAATACCTGAATAGACATTTCTCAAAAGATGCACAATTGGCCAATAGATACACAAGTTATGCATCACCTAATGGCAGGGATATGCTCTAAGAAACTCATCTTTAGGTGATTTCATCATTGTGCAATCATAGAGTGCACTTATACAAACCTTGATGGTCTTGCCTACTACATACTTAGGCTATGTGGTACAGCCTATTGCTTCAGAACTCCAAACCTGTTCGTCATATTACTGTACTGAATGCTAGAGGCAATTATAATAAATTATAAGGGTTTTTATATAAACAGATTTAAATGCAGAACTGGTACCATAAAAATATGGTATAAAGTATTAAAATGGTGTACCTGTACAGGGCACTTAACCATGAATGAAGCTTGCAGGACTGGAAGCTTCTGGGGATAAGTCAGAGAGTGGTGAGTTTATATGAAGGTCTAGGGTGTTACTGTGCATTACTGTGTATATTATACACACTGTATACTTGACTACACTAATTTTATTTTATTTTTTTTTTTTGAGACAGAGTCTCAAGCTGTTGCCTTAGGTAGAGTGCTATGGGGTCACGGTTCACAGCAACCTCAAACTCTAGGGCTTAAGCTATTCTCTTGCCTCAGTCTCCCAAGTAACTGGGACTATAGGCACCCACAACAACACCCAGCTATTTTTTTGTTGAAGTTGTCATAGTTGTTTTATCTGGCCTGGGTTCAAACCCGCAAACCTTGGTGTATTTGGCTGGTGCCCCACCCACTGATCTGTGGGCACTTCCCTAATTTTATTTTTAAAAGTTACCTTATTTCATACTAATGTTACCTTACTGTAACTTTTTTACTTTATAGAGTTTAATTGAATTTTTTGACTCTAAGCTTAAAATACAAATCCAATGCATAAAAATATTTTCTTTACATCCTTATTCTCTACACTTTTTATATTTCTAAATTTCTTTTTTACTTTTTAAATGTTTTTGTAAAAAGCTAAGACAGACATATATATTAGCCTAGGCCTACACAAGGTGAGCATTGTCAATATCACTGTCTTCCAGCTCCACATCTTGTCCCACTGAAGTTCTTAGGGGCAATAACACACAAGGAGCTGTCATCTTCCAGGATAACAATGTCTTTTTCTAGAATGCCCCTGAAGGACCTGCCTGAGGTTGTTTAAAAGTTAACTTTTTGGGTCCCTCCCACTGGGGTCAAATTGAGCTGCCATTGGACACCCACTGCCTAGATGCTAAAGACCTTTTGAACTCTCCCACCAGATTGGTGTTTGTGTTGACCAGAACAATTGGTTTGGTAATCTCGCCCTGGGCTGATCACCCAGGGACCCACCAAGGTTGTACCCTGATTGTGTTGTTGTGAGAATGTGGGATTCTCCCCTGCCAGTTGTCACCTGTCAGGGGGTGGAGTGTCTTAGTTGCTTATATATCTCCACAGCTGAGATTTCAGCCACTGATTCACTAGGATTAGGCAAAGAGTAAGCTGAATACCAGTCAGTGTCATCTAGCCCCACCACACCAAGTAGGTCCCCAGAGTTTCAGGCTTTAGTTCTGAATGGGACCTTTGTAAAGCTCTAAGGGAAAAGCCACAAGCACCAGTCCCAGTTCTTTGGTAAAGGGCTGATCAATTACAACTCCAGGAGACCTCAATTCAATTTCACCTTGACAGATTCTCTAACCAAATGGTGAAAAATAATCATGGGGTGGAATCAGTGAGAAAACTCTGGCAACATGAATAATCAAAGTAGATCAACTCCCCTAAGGAATGACAAAGGAAACACAACAGAAGATTCCATTCATAAACAAATGGCTGAGATGTCAGAAATTGAATTCAGAATTTGGATTGCAAATAAGATTAACTGAATGGAGGCAAAGGTGGATTTAGAAATTCAAGGAGCAATTCTAAAGTTGTCTCAAGAATTCAATGAATTCAAAGAAAAAATCACCAAAGATTTTGACACATTGAGGCAAGAACTTATAGCCCTCAAAGATCTGAAATATATAGTAGAATCCCTCAGTAACAGAATGAAGCAGGTAGAAGAAAGATCTCTGACAACAGAAGACAAAGCTTTTGAATGCTCCCAAATGCTCAAAGAGGAAGAGAAGTAGAGAGCAAAAATGGATCATTCCCTGAGAGAATTGTGGGACCACTCCAAAAAAGCAAACATTCGCCTCATAGGAATCCCTGAAGAAGAGGATGGTCCAAAAGGCACAGATACTCTACTCCAAGAGATAATTGAGGAGAACTTCCCAAGCATGGCAAGAGACACCAAAATTCAGATAGCAGACAGTTTCAGAACACCTGCATGACTCAACCCAAATAAAGCATCTTTTAGACACATTGTAATTAACTTCACCACAAAGTTAATATGAAGGAGAAAATCCTGCAAACAGCCAGATGTAAGAAAACCATAACCTACAAGGGTAAGAATATTACAACTACTGTAGATCTTTCTGCTAAAACTTTTGAAGCCAGAAGAAGATGGTAACCCACCTTCAATCTCCTAAAACAAAACAACTTTCAGCTCAGGATCCTGTATCCAGCTAAATTGAGCTTCATTTATGACAGAGAAGTTAAATACTTTAATGACATACACATGTTGAAGAAATGTTCCATAACCAAACCAGCTCTTCAGTATATCCTCAGAACCATCCTCTATAATGACCAGAACAATGTTCTACCACCAAAGTAAACTCACTCTGAAATTCTTGACCAAAACCCAAATTCCACAGTGATGAAAAAATTCAAAATGT
>CAUYQV010054608.1:0-50031 GCA_963574575.1 Galagoides demidoff
GGTTCAAGTGTGCTATAACATAAAAAAGGTTGAAAAACGCTGACTATTAGAATAGAAATACTTCTGAGAAAAGGTGATTTTAAACTTGAAGTCTAAAGAATCTCTTGGGGCAGCACCTGTGGCTCAAAAGAGTAGGGCGCCACCCCATATGCCAGAGGTGGCAGGTTCAAACTCAGCCCTGGCCAAAAAAAATAAATAAATAAACAAATAATCTCTTCAAGATCTACTTAGAAATATTTACTCATTTGTCTGGGTTATCTTCCATGTAATACAGGAGGTATGTATGTGATTAAACTTCTATTTATTAAAAATGAAGGGCAGATCATCATCAAAAAATTAAAACCTAAGAATATTAAGTGAAGGTAAGATGCAGAAAAGTTGGAATTCTCATACAGTGCTGATGAAAATGTAAAATGAGGGGGTGGCACCTGTGGCTCAAAGGAGTAGGGCGCCAGCCCCAGATGCACCAGGCGGCCAAAAACTGAAAAAAAAAAAAAAAAAAGAAAGAAAATGTAAAATGATATAGCCACTTGGATGCCAAAACAATTTGGTAATTTCTCATAAAGTTAGACACCCACTTGCTATAACAACCTAGCAATCCACTCCTAAGTATTTACCCAAGAGAAAAGAAAATGTTGTTCATACAAAAACTTGCACATAAATGTTAATAGGGACTTTATTCATAAATACCCTAAACTGGAAACAACCCAAATATCCTTCAGCAGATGAATGGATAAAGAGACTGGTACATCCATATAACAGAATACTACTTATTTAATAAGTAGTAGAAGGTTTTCTTGCTAATATGAGCAACATGGATGAATCTCACATTTATTACGGTAAGAAAAAAAAAAAACATACTCAAAGCTACATACAGTGTTACACCTTAATAGGACTTTTTGAAAAAATGGCAAAAGTATGAGAGAAAACAGATCAGTAGTTACCACAGTTGTGGGAGCAAGACTGATTACAAAGGGGTATGAAGGAATTTTTTTACAGTAATGGAACTATTCTATATCTGGATTATGGTAGTTAGTTCACAACTGTAAATCATGGAACTGGGTCAGGTACGGTGGCTCACACCTCCTAGCACTTTGGGAGGCTGAGGCAAGAGGATTGCTTGAGCCAGGAATTCAAGACCAGCCCGGGCAATATAGATTCCATCTCTACCAAAAAAACCAACCAAGCAAAAAAACTAAAAAAACTTTCTACAGGGAAAAAAAATCACAAAATTGTACATTAAAAAGGGTGAATTTAATTAGCTGGGCATAGCAGTGCACACCTATAATCCTAGCTTAGGAGAATGAGGCAGAAAGTTCTCTTGAGCCAGGGAGTTCAAGGCTGCAGTGAACCATGATCACACCACTGTACCCTAGTCTGGGTGACAGAGCAAGACCTTGTCTCAATCAATCAATAAAAATGATGAAATTAATTATAAATAATGATATCTCAATACGCCTGGAAAAAAAAATCATAGAACTTTTCTCTCCCACTAGTTATATAGACATGCCAATATTGAGTTTTATCATTTTTAAAATGTTTTTAAAAGTTTTCCTCCAAATCATAATCCCTGCATGTATTTAAAAAAAACCTATAGGCAGAGCACAGGTGGCTCGCTGCTGTAACCTTAGCACTCTGGGAGGCCGAGATGGGTGGATACCTTGAGTTCACAAGTTCAAGATGAGCCTGAACAAAAGTGGGACCCTATCTCTACTAAAAATAGAAAAACTAAGGTACTTGAGCCCCAGAATTTGAGGTTGCTGTGAGCTATGATGCAATTGCACTCTACCCAGGGCAACAGCTTGAGGCTCTGTCTCAAAAAAAAAAAAAAAAACCCTTCTATAAAACTGATATAGTTTATATAATAATTATACTTGAGGTTTTAAGAATTTGCTATGAACACTCCTCTAAGATGAAATTAAAAAGCTAAAGTAAATATAATCCCTCATCCTTTCCCTCAGTTGAACTGGACACTGTGAAGAAATAAACAGGAATGTATACAGAAACACTCAAGATACATTTAAATAGAGAATGGAAATTCAGAAGACTACAGGAGATCTCAGTTTGTCTACAATAAAAGGCCTTACCATTACTGTGTAATCGACCTGTGGTGCCATTTCAGCATTAGTTCCACCTTTCAAACGAAGTTCTGATGGAGAAGCAGCAAAGAGAACACAGGGCATTGAGACCTGCATTAAGAGGCACACGCTCCTAAGGGGAAGGCAAAACAGGCTTAGCTTTATTTTCTTTCCAAAGTCCCCAAAAAGCTGTATTATTTGCTCATCACTACTAACTGAAGCATAGACAACTGAGAAGGCAGGTACATGTCCTAGAGTTTAAAGTTAAAAAACACTTAGATATCTGAATGGTAAAATCCTGAATCTCAAAAACAGATGGCCAGGTGCAGCAGCTTATGGCTGTAGTATCAGCACTCTGGGAGGCCAATATGGGAGGAATGCTTGAGTGATGAGTAGTTCAAGATTAACCTGGGTAACACAGCTAGATCTCGTCTCTACAAAAAATAAAAAACTAGTAGCAGTTTATGAAAATGCATTCAAAACAGTAAAGATATAGAAATATTCTTTTTTTTTTTTTTGGAGACAGAGTCTCACTATGCTGCCTTAGATACATCACAGCTCACAGTAATCTCAAACTTTTGGGCTTAAGCGATTCTCTTGCCTTAGTCTCCAAAGTAGCTGGGATTACAGGTGCCTGCCACAATGCCTGGCTATTTTTGTTGTTGTTGTTGTAGTTGTCATTGTTATTTGGCAGGCCAGGGCCAGGTCTGAACCCACCAGCCCTGGTGTATGTGGCCAGTGCCCTAACCCCTGAGCTACAGGCATCGAGCCTATAGAAATATTCAGTTGATTATATCTGACTTGTTACCTATTCCAAGTATCAAGATATAGTTCCTACTACTGTGAAATTTATGATATAATAGAATATTTTCTTATATGAAGACTGATACTGAATATTTCACATGGAAAGGATGTAGGAAAATAATCCTTGCTTTATTTGCCTCTGTTTGGGAAATCATGAGAAATAGTCATGTAATGTAAGGAATTTTATAAAGGAAAATTAGGCCATATTTTTCTAAATGAGCTGTTATCTTCCCTCTTTTCCACAGGTAAGAGAAAGCCATCATATTCCTAAACAGACTGCAGTTTAAAAAGGAATTCAAGGGTGGTGCCTGTGGCTCAAAGGAGTAAGGCGCCAGCCCCATATGCCAGAGGTGGCAGGTTCAAACCCAATCCCAGCCAAGAAAAAGACTGCAAAAAAAAAAAAGGAATTCAACATAACCTCTGCCAACCAAAAGATAAATCTTTACATTTAACTTGCTTACCACAATGATGTATAAGTACTTAACTAAAAGGCACTATTACTGATAATGAATTTTATTAATTCAATAAATAGTTATTGATCGTACGTAATATGTTTGGCATTGTAAGAGAAAAATGTATGCCTTATAATCTCTCTCCTCAAGGAGTTGAGCTTAGGAGCAAATTTTCAAAATCTGGAAACGTGTAGCTTATTATAAACCATAGGCTTTTAACATTGTTTATTCCGAGTAACCCAACATATATTTTTCTCATTAAAATCAGGTTCTGGGGCGGCGTCTGTGGTTCAAAGGAGTAGGGTCCTGGCCCCATATGCCAGAGGTGGCAGATTCAAACCCAGCCCCGGCCAAAAACTGGAAAAAAATAAATAAATAAAAATAATAAAATCAGGTTCTAAGACTAATATAGAAAATCTCAATTTTAGGAATAAGGAATTGCAACAACAAAGACAGACTGAGTAAATGCATGGTGCTGTAATCACAATTAGGAATAGAAATGAATAAGTATGATAAAAACCCAAGGAAGATGTATTTTCTCGCTAGAATTCTGCTTGTTTTAATCTCCTGAACGAAACTGGAATATCAACTTTAAGCTCATATTCTATCATTCTAGTGGAGTAGGAGTCAAAAGATCTAATTCTAACACCTGTTCTGATCCCAACCTTATAATCTTAACACTAGGGGTCTTGACTTCCTCACTCACAAAGTGGAGGAAGGGTCAGAATACATGTTTGTTTTTGTAGTTTCAAATTTCCATGATTCTATTTTAATTCATTTTTAGACAAATGGTTAACTATGACTTTTCCCCCTTTTTTGTACAGGAGAATGTCTGAATTAATATGTTGACTGTAAAGTAATTTCAAAATTCCTCAAGCAATCCTCCTGCCTCGGCCTCCGAAAGTGCTGGGATTACAGACTTGAGCTGCTATGACCAGTCCAATTTCTAAATAATAAAAACTAAAGAAACAAATATGCTACACCCTACTACACATAAGAAAATTCCAGATACAACAATAGCTACAATTAATAAACAAGTACCCACAACTTTACACATATTGCCTTTAACGTTATACGTTAAGTTTCCCTATTGAGAAAGTAGGGAAATAAGTTCAAAGAAGTTAAAGAACTTGCCCAGAAAGTGGTAAAACCTGGAGGTAAGTCCAAAACCCATATTTAAATGAAATGTAAGTGATACATACCCTGCTGTCTTGGTATCTGCTGTGTGGATTCCACCCTTGATCTTCTCTGGTGTAAAGGTTATTTCTGTTGAGCCGATTTCTGCCCCCTCCAGTTGCCCATCACATAAGTCTCGAACCATTTCCAGTCCAGATAAATGTTGAGGCCTTCAGGTCATAATACTGCATCAAAACGTGAGCACTCTGACTGCCTACATCCCCACATTTTATGACACATTTACAAAACTGCAATGGCAAGAAAACAGCAAGGTCTAACTACAGGAAGTGCCACATCTTCAGTATCAGCTTCTTTGGGGGTTTTCTGCACCTAGACAACCTGCTAGGAAGCATCATTTTAAGGGTCCTTCCAGACCAGTTATTTTGGCTACAAACACATACACATGATGTATTGTTGCAAAGTAGATGAGTGCAAAAGAGGAAAACAAAGCAACCGAAGAGTTACCAGCAGTCTTACTAGCAGTCTCACGTGCACTTCACTGAATAATCTACAGTACTGTATGGGCTGAATTGTGTTCCCCCAAAACTCATATGCTGAAACCCTAACCTTCAGTATCTCAATATGAAATTGTAGTTAAAAATAGGGCATTTAAAGAGAATTAAGTTAAAATAAGGCCATTAACATGGGCCCTAATACAATCTGACTAGTGTCCTTGTAAGACGAGATTAGGACATACAGAGACACCAAGAGCATGGTGAAGGACCACCACGTGAAGGGCAAGGAGATAGGCCTGGCACAGATCCTCCGCTTATGGCCTTCAAGGGAAATCAACCCTGCCAGCATCTTAATCTTGGAACTTCCAGCCTTCAGAACTGTGAAAAATAAATTTCTTCTGTTTAAGACACCCAGTGTGCGCTATATTGTTATGGCAGCCCTAACAAACTGATACAGCACCTACCACAGCCTCAATGAATTGGATTCCCCTACTGGTGAACTAGATTACTGCAAATGACTGCTATGATAAAGGGAACTAACACTGACATACATCAATTAATTGCCTTTTAATAATTTCAAAACTGATGGTGGATAAAAGCTAAGTTACTAAAATGGAATACGTACAGAATCAATACAAAGAAATCAGTTTGGCTTCAGCCTGGTCCTCTTCGAAATGGTGCATATACCTGAAATTTAGCTAGCGGTATGTCCAGCTTCCCAGACAGAAGAAACAAGGTCAAGTGTCAAGGTGTTTTTCTCTCCACAGTGGATAATTCTGACTATATTCACAGCTTTCTGGAGGCATGAACGAAAGCTGGAGTAACACATGTCAGGATCCTTTCCTGTTCTACGATTCTAAACTGTGAGGCAGTACGGAACGCACTGGTTAAAAAGTGGAGTTTCTTTTAGCTTCACAAGCACTGGTGCCCCATCCATCTATTTTGTCGCTTATATGTGCTCTTCGGATACTTGGAATGGCCGATGAAGTGGAAAAATATTTTAAAAGACAGCTCTTTAGTTCACAACTAAAGAGATTAGCCAAATAGAGAAAAGGTAGGCCTATTTCTAAAGTCATCCTTTGAGGCTCTCAAAACCACACCACCCAAGCTACTGCTAAAGGTACAGGGTTCCGGGAGGAGGAAAAGAGGCCCGAATACCCCCCCCCTACACACACACACACACACACACACACACACACACACACACACACTCACTCACTCTCTCTCTCTCTCTCTCTCTCTCTCACCTACCCCATCCCACCCCCGCCGTAAGATTGCCCACGCCCGCGGCAGGGACTTTCTCGGCTCCACCGCTGGGTCTCCCGACCCCCCAGCGACCTGCCCCAACCCTGCCGCCCACACTCCCATCCCCCAGCCCAGTGGCCCGGCCCCCATTTCCCAGAACTCACCTCAGTCCTGGTGTGCTGCGGCCGGCCCGGATCTTCTGCACCCGCAAAGGAAGGCCCAGGAGGCAACTCAGGGCCGTGGAGACTCTCAGGATTTGGCCCCCCTGCCAGAGTAGGGATTTGGGGAGAAGATGCCTAAGAACATCAGACGTGAAAACCCCTCCTCAGCCTAGGGTATGCACCCCCACCGCGATGCTTCGGGCGCCCTCCGCACTCACCCCTTCCATGATCCCGCCATCGACCTCCACCCGCTGCCCCGCCATGGGGGGCGTCCTGGGGCCTGGCCCGAAACGACCAGGCCTGAGCCGGCACCGGAGGAAGATGAAACACGGCTCCCAGCCCCGCAGCTCCGAAACCTCAGTCCAGGCCGCCTGGCGAGAAAGCGGAAGGAGCGGCGCCTCCCGGGAATACGATGTCAGCGGAAAGGAGCCCGCGGGGCTGCACGGGTCGCGCCAGTGCGCATGCGCACAGCTCTGTAGGAGGCGGGGTCCGGGCAGTCCGGTCCCGGGTGCTGACGCTGCCCGGGAGGCCTCGGTGCAGGCGGGGAGGCCGTCGGGGAGGCGTTATGGAGCCGTGTAAGGACGTGTGAACCGAAAGACTTGTGCCCAGAGCGCCGCAAAATCTGCGGGAGACAGGACACCTCATTTCACTTGTAACCGAATTCTCCAGTTGCCCTGTAGTCTCAGTCTTTACCTCTTTTCTCGAGGATCCTGGCATACCCTGAGCTGCAGACTCTTAGGAGCTGAAGATGTAAGGGAGGTGCGGACCCGGTGCAGGGCACCGACAGCTGTTCAATGGTGGGGTTTGCCTTCTCTGCAGCCTGTCTCTTGAAGCGTGTACACCCTAGTGCATCGATAGCCTTTCGTCCCTCGTAAGGAAGGGGTGTGTGTGTGTGTAAAGTATTATCTTTTCCTTTGGTGAGACACTGTTTTGGGGTGACGAGCACTCCCTAATGTAATTCCCTCAAAAGTTCTAAGTTTATGCCACCTTGCTTGAAAGTGTGTGCAACTTGATTCTGAGGGTCAGTGCTACTAATATAATTCTCCTCAGGTCAGTGCAGGGAAAAAAAAGCCAGCCTGGGGCGGCACCTATCGCTCAGTGAGTAGGGCGACGGCCCCATATACCGAGGGTGGCGGGTTCAAACCCCGCCCAGAGCAAACTGCAACAAAAAAATAGCCGGGCATTGTGGCGGGCACCTGTAGTCCCAGCTACGCGGGAGGCTGAGGCAAGAGAATCGCCTAAGCCCAGGAGTTGGAGGTTGCTGTGAGCTGTGACACCACAGCACTCTACCCAGGGCAATAAAGTGAGACTGTTAAAAAAAAAAAAAGGCAGCCTCCTAGTTCTGCCTGTGCCTCAATTTCCACAATTTCCATATTAGTTGAGTACCAACTATGTTAGCCTCTAGGTAAGTAGAGTGAGGCAGATTATACCTCGAAGTTATTGCACATAATGGAGATTCTGAGAAGTAGTCAATTACAGTGTTACCCACAATAATAACAGACTCGTACTGCATTTATCTTACGGTTTATTAGGGGACACCAATTACAGTATAACAAACACAACAACAGGCAACATTTATTGAGCACTTAGGTGCTATATAGTGCTTGCATTCACAGCATGATGAAGTACCAGCTTTACTGTTTTACAGTTTTGTGCATTAAACAGTTTGATACAAGGTCACAGAGTTGTTAACTAGAAGACTAGGATATGAACTTGGGTGGACTAAAGTGACCAGCACTGGTAATCCCAAAGCTCTGCTATTTCTGTGACAAAGAATGTTCTGGGAGCACACAGACTATAGGGCTTGATCTAGTTTGGGACATGTCATAAGATATTAATCAGGAGTGTAATCATATTTTCTTATTTATTTATTTATTTTGAGACAGAGTCTCACTCTGTCAACCTGGATAGAGTGCCACGGCTGATAGCTCACAATAACCTCAAACTCTTGGGCTTGAGCAGTCCTCTTGCCTCAGCCTTCTAAGTAGCTGGGACCACCACCTGTAGGTGTGCACCACCACTCCTGGCTAATTTTCCTATTTTTAGTAAAGAAGGGGTCTCACTCTAGCTTAGGGTGGTCTCAAATTCCTGAGCTTAAGCAATCCACCCACCTTGGCCTTCCAGGGTGCTAGAATTATAGGCACAAGCCAGTGTTGTAGGCCCTATATGTGGATTTTAGAATGATGGCTTTGGCAGTATGAGGAGGGTGAATTAGAGGCTGGAGAGCCTGAAGGGAGAAATGCCAATGATGCAATTATCCAGGCAGGAGATAATGAAGAACTGAAATAAAGCAATGGCAGTAGGGATAGAATATAAAAGTTATACTGCTATCTGGCATCTTAGATTCCTGTTGCAGAAACTTAACCTCCTCAGAAGAAGCCTTCCCTTTTTACTTCTAACTTTGGCTATGAATCTTTGCTCTAACCCATTGGCCCCATTCCAGCTACTTAGTGGTAAAGAAAATTGAACAAGATGTTAATATAATGTAGAGACAGCCAGGCAAGAGTGTGTAATAATAAGCATTTGTATAGTGCTTTCATATACATTATTTGTCTTAATCTTCACAACAAAGCTTGGGCTGGTTCTATTTGGAAATAAGAAACTAAGGCCTAGAGAATTGAAGTAACATGCCAAAATGATGTAATAAGTTAAGCGGCAAATTTGGGTTAAATCCTGAGTCTTTTAGACTCTACAATTTGGGACATGTCAGAAGATATTTTTTCTATCTACAAAGAAAGTAGAGTTAGGCTACTAACAGATTATTCAATAAAATGATGGCAGTCAGAAAGACAGTGGAGTCATACCTTAGAAAGCCAACAGAAAATAATCATCAACCTAAAATTGAGTACCCAGCAAAATTATCTTTTAGGAATGAAAGTAAAATATAGAAATAAAATAATTTATAGATAAGGTCATGCATGGTGGTACATGCCTATAGTTCCACCTTACTCCAGAGGCTAAGGCAGGAAGATGGCTTGAGCCCAGAGGTTTGAGGTTACAGTGACCTATGATGACACAACAGCACTCCAGCCTGGGTGACAAAGCAGGATCATATCTCTAGAAAAAAATCATACATATAGGGTGGCACCTGTGGCTCAAAGAAGCAGGGCGCTGGCCTCATATACCCGAAGTGATGGGTTCAGACCCAGTCCTGGCCAAAAGCTGCAAAAAAAAAAAAATCATATATACATATATATATATAGATACACACACATACATCTATCTAAAAGATAGCTGATACAGCTATATTAATGACAGATTAGACATTAATATGAAAAGCATTATCTTCAACAAAAAAGTCATTACAAAATAACAAAAATTCTAATTAACAGGAAAATATAACTATTCAAACTTTTGTATACCATAAATATTTTCAAAATATGTAAGTCAGAAAGTGATAGAGGACAAGAAGAAAATGGTAAACCCACTAGCACATTGTGAAATTTGATCTCAATTATTGATAGATCAAGCAAATGAAAATTCAGGAAAGGGCAGCACATATGGCTCAAAGGAGTAGGGCACAGGCCCCATATGCTGGAGGCAGCGGGTTCAAACCCAGCCCCAGCCAAAACTGCTTAAAAAAATAAATAAATAAATAAACCAGAAAATTCAGGAAAAATACTCTTGAACAAAATAACTAGTAAGCTTGATCTCCTGGTAATTATATATCCTTAAAACCTTCCATTATTATAGATTGTATTCCTCAAGAACTCATGAAACATTTATAAAAAATGATGAAGCCATAAAACAAATCTCAATAAAATCCAAAGAATTTGAATCATACTTTAGACATTCTATGACCAAAATGACAATTATGTTAGAAACTTATGGAAACTTTACGTCCTTCATGTTTACATGGATGGAGCTGGAAAATGTTCTTCTTAGCAAAATATCACAAGAATTGAAGAAAAAGTATCCAATGTACACAGCCCTATTATGAAACTAATTTATGGCTTTCATATGAAAGCTAAAACCTAATTATAGCCTAAGAATATGGGGATGGGGAGGGGT
Source organism: Galagoides demidoff (assembly GCA_963574575.1). NCBI lineage: Eukaryota > Metazoa > Chordata > Mammalia > Primates > Galagidae > Galagoides > Galagoides demidoff. The sequence continues at coordinate 10,383 of CAUYQV010054608.1, forward strand.
GGAGGGAGGGTGATTGGAGGGATCACTTCTGTGGTTTATCTTACAAGAGTACAAGTGAATCTTTCTTTTTTTTTTTTTTTTAGACAGAGCCTCAAGCTATCCCCCTGGGTAGAGTGCCATGGCATCACAGCTCATAGCAACCTCCAACTCCTGGGCTCAAATGAGTCTCCTGCCTCTGCCTCCCAAGTAGCTGGGACCACAGGCGCCCGCCACAACGCCCGGCCATTTTTTGGTTGCAGCAATCATTGTTGTTTGGCAGGCCCAGGCTGGGGATTGGAACCCGCCACCTTAGGTGTACGTGGCTGGCGCCTTAGCCGATTGAGCCACAGGTGCTGAGCCGTGAATCTTTCTAAGAGTAGAATATAATCGTCTTAACACAGTAACTAAGAAAATGACATAAAGGCTATGTTAACCAGTTTGATGAAAGTATTTCAAAGTGTATATGAAAACAGCATACTGTACCCCATGATTGTATTAATGTACACAGCTATCATTTAATAAAAAAAAATTAAAAAATAGGCTCAGCACCTGTGGCTCAAGCGGCTAAGGCACCAGCCACATACACCTGAGCTGGTGGGTTCAAATCCAGCCTGGACCTGCCAAACAACAATGATGGCTACAGCCAAAAAATAGCCAGGCATTGTGGTAGGTGCCTGTAATCCAGCTACTTGGGAGGCTGAGGCAAGAGAATCGCTTGAGGCCAGGAGTTGGAGGTTGCTGTGAGCTGTGATGCCACAGCACTCTACCCAGGGTGACAGCTTGAGGCTCTGTCTCAAAAAATTAATAAATAAATAAAATAAAAAGACATTTATAAAGTAATCCTAAAAAAGACAAATAAAAGAACAAACAAAAGAAAAGTTTAGAAATTTATAAATACCTCTAAATAATTGCTGGGTAAAAGAGGAAATAATCCAAAGAAAGTAGCAGGGGCTAATAAAGTTTAAAAATTATAAAACAAAGTTAAAAAAAAAGAAAAAAATGTCAGGACTAATCAAGAAAAGAAAGAAGATTCAAACAACATTAGAAAAGAGAGCAGGTGGGGTGCGATGGCTGACCCCTATAACCTGGCACTCTGGGAGGCCGAGGCTGGTGGATCACGTAAACTCAGGCGTTGGAGATCAGCCTGAGCAAGAGTAAGGCCGTGTCTCTACTAACAATAGGAAAACTGAGGCAAGAGAATCTCTTGAGCCCACGAACTTGAGGTTACTGTGAGCTATAATGCTGTGGCACTCTAGTGAGGGCACCAAAGTGAGACTCTGCCTCAAAAAAAAAAAAAAACACTTAACTATAGGTACAATGCAGATTTATTTGTAAATGTCAATACTCTGAACAATATTCTGCCAATTAACTTGAACACTTAGGTAACTGACAATTTTTTTGAAAAATACAACTTACCAAAACTGCCTTAAGAAAAAATAAATCGGCTCGGCACCTGTGGCTCAAGCAGCTAAGGTGCCAGCCACATACACCTGAGCTGGTGGGTTTGAATCCAGCCTGGGCCCGCCAAACAACAATGATGGCTGCAACCAAAAAATAGCCGGGGGTTGTGGCAGGCATCTGTGGTCCCAACTACTTGGGAGGCGGAGGCAGGAGACTCGCTTGAGCCCAGGAGTTGGAGGTTGCTGTGAGCTGTGATGCCATAGCACTCTACCCAGGGGGACAGCTTGAGGCTCTGTCTCAAAAAAAAAGAAAAAAGAAATCCATTTTCTTCAATAAATAGATAGCATTGGGAGGGGATGATAGTGATCTGGATCTTGAATCAAAGAAACTATAAAAAATAAAGACTATTACATAAATGAGGCAATGGAAAATGTGTATGATTAAAAGAAGGAATGGAAGAAGTGATAGAAAACCCTCTTTGTACTATTACCGAAATTCAACTGAATTAATAGTTAAGAAGGCTAGGGTAGGAAAGGCAGTCCAGAGAGTGTTAACTGATAAGATATGCCAAATTTGGGGGGAACAGACCATGAATTCTGAATTCAAATAACTTCTCCAGGTAATATGAAAAAGATGTAGACACTCCCATTCATTTTATAAGCTTAGTATGATTTTGATGCTAAAAGGTAAAAAGACAACATGGGGAAGAAAAATTATAGGTCAACTTCTTTATTTATTTATTTATTTATTTATTTATTTATTTATTTGAGACAAAACCTCAAGCTATCCCCCTGGGTAGAGTGCCATGGCATCACAGCTCATAGCAACCTCCAACTCCTGGGCTCAAGCGAGTCTCCCGCCTCTGCCTCCCAAGTAACTGGGACCACCGGCACCGGCCACAACGCCCGGCCATTTTTTGGTTGCAGCCATCATTGTTGTTCGGTGGGCCCGGGCTGGGGATTCGAATCCGCCACCTTAGGTGTACGTGGCTGGCACCTTAGCCGATTGAGCCACAGGCACTGAGCCTTAAAAAAGAATATTAAAAGTTAGCATTTACCTAATGTTGCATTAGCACTAGGCTAATGGGAATGTTGTGCTTATTTTCATGTATCAAATCAATAATAACCTTTCCATTTCAGTAATTAATATGGTACACTGCTCAGTAATAACCATGTGGAGTGCTGTCTTCCTCATGTTCCATTACTCTCCCTTTATCCTTTCCAATTGCTCCAATAGTTGAGTGACTGAAGCCTGATACCTTCCCAATGAATGATGGCATCTGGCCTTCCTCTCAACACTTTATTATTTCTTTTTTTTCTTTCTTCTTTTTTTTTTAGAACCAGAGTCTCACTTTTATTGCCCTTGGTAGAGTACCATGGCATCACAGCTTACAGCAACCTCCAGCTTTTGGGCTCAGGCAATTCTCTTACCTCAGCCTCCCAAGTAGCTGGGACTACAGGCACCCGCCACAATGCCTGGCTATTTTTTTTGTTGCAGTTTGGCCAGGACTGGGTTCAAACCCGCCTCCCTCGGTATATGGGGCCAGCGCCCTACTCACTGAGCCACAGGCACCACCCCAACATGTAATTGTTTATACTTTTCTTTCCATTATAATCCCCTTTGTCTCCTCTGCAGGCTCACTTTGACTTGTAGTGGCCTTTTGTTTTGGAGGCCTGGTATAAGCATAAAGACAGACTCAGAAAATCGAATTAAAAAGTTAAGACAGGAGTGATGCTGTGCATGAGTAGCAGTATAATCCAGGGGACCAGCCCCTGGTGCAAAGATGCTGTGCCTACCAACAGCATTCATCATGCAGGCTTGTTTAGAAGCCCAGAAGAAAACAGTTCCCAAATTATTAACTTAATTGCCTAATTATAGATTATCTTTATGGGAAGCCTTGAGAGCCTGTTCCTAAATCAGGTGGTCTATAACCCAGGGACCTGTGCTTTCATAGTGTTCATGAGAACCTCCATTAACCTCCATTTATTATTCCCTTCTCTGGGCCAATCTCTCTACCCGATCTTACTTAACTCCACTCTGTTGGGTAGATACCCCTAGCTTCATTTTCCAGATGAGAGCACCAAGGCTCTGGGAGGCTAAACAACTTGCCTAAACTCATAGAGAAGCAGTAAGGGCCAACTTGGATTGGAGCCCAGGCCTGTCAGATTCCAGAGCCCATGCATTTTCTACAACAGCATGCTGCCCTGATCAAAGGTGCTATTTGTTCCATATGTTGGAAATATTGGACCAAAACAGCCCAACTCAGCATTCCAGTTCAAAAAGTTGTAAAGGAAAATTTTTCTTCCTTTTTCAAAAGGGGACACTGAATTTCCGTTAATATTAATTTCCCACTATGGACCTATCATTCATGTATCAGCCCCAACCTTTTGGGAAGGTATTTATGTTTGCATTCCCTTGGCCCTCCCCCCCTTACCTTCACAACAGTTACCATCTCCAGTCAGGTGAGGAAATCAGCTCAGGGAGGTGAAGCAACTCATCCCTACAGTCAGAGCCAGGAAGAAGCAGAAGCAGGGTGGAAGCTGGGTCTGACTCCTGCCCTCTTCCTGCCCTGGTGCCTCGTGATGAGTAGAGCTTTTCATTATTATATCTCATTTATCAGAAGTGTTTCATGGAGTTACTTTGTGAGAAGTTATGTACTCAGGTAAACTGAAATCAGCTGCCAGTTCTGGTTAGTGAATATGGCAGGAATTTTGAATGGCGCTGCCTGCTTTAGGTTTGGTCCTTGTCACTGACAGTCTTTTCTCAGAGTCCCACATCAACCCTCACACATGTGCACAGCATTGTGTAGGATGCAACCTGGCTGTGCCCTAGACGGTGCCCCAAACCCTTTAAAGACCAGGAAGGGTGGAGCTGGGTCTGGAGGACGGACAGAGTGAGACCCACTGCCCTTCCAGCACCTTGCTGATCTATTGCTGATGTCCCTGACACCTCGGCTTCTGGCTCCCCGTCACCTCCTGTTTGGCTTGTTGTCTTGGCCTTGACCTCCTCTCCAGCCCCCACCCTGCCCTTGTGGCCTGGCTCCTTGGCAGGGCTCCTGGCTGACCAGACACTTGCGTGACTGCTGGTTCCTTTGGCTGGGCTCCCTCATCCCTGCAAGCTCCCTTCCTGGCTTCAGACCCTCAGTGGGAACACAGATGCTGCTTCTGGAAACATCCAAACAGTAGTTCTCAGCTCCCTGGTGAGATGCTCTTGACAAAATCCAGATTTTTCTATGATTAGAGAGCTCTAGCTTTGGGGCTTTGTGGTCCCATTGAAGTCACAAATCTTGAGCCTGCCAGCCAACCAGCCATCTCCAGGTAATGTGGCCATATAATTTATCATTCATATCAAGTCACCTTTAGAGTGGCAGAAGTGCTAGTAATAATTTCACCTGCAGTAAGAATAAACAAGGATCATTCCTGGCCAGTGGAGATACATCTAGGTTGTAGTCAGTCTGACTCCCCCCTTTAAACAACTACCACATTCTTTATTTATTGACTCTGCACCAAGTACTGCACTAAGCATTTTCTAAGCCTGTATAATTCACTTAATTCTTACAGTAATCCTATATATATTAACATTGCCCATATTTTACAGAGGAAGAAACTGAGGCTCAGAGAAGTGAAGTAATTTGCTTGAGGTCACATCTAATAAGAGAATGGCCCAAGTCTGACTCCAAAGCCTCTGTTTTTCAATCCTCCCTTTGAGTCCTGACCAGTGAGATAATGGAATCAATAAAATGTAGAGGATTAAAAATCAGACTTACTACAACAGCCACAGAAAGGGGGAATAAAAAAGAAACCTTTGGTGGGAAAACAATAGAGACAGCCTCCAAATTAAAAATGAGTGATGCTTCAGAAGAACACTTGTGTGCTGATTGCTTAGAATTTGAAATGCATTTTCCCATGGAAAACAAAAGACCTAAAATGGTGGTTAGGCTCTGAGCCCGAACATCAAAAGTTTATGCAGACTATAATTTCATTGTGGTCCACTCCTCTATGTAATACTGAACAGGAATGGGAAGCAGAAACCATAGGTTTCAATCACAGTTCTTTTGCTTACTGGCTGTGCGACTTGGGGCAAGTTATTTAATCTCTCTGAGCCTCTGTCTTATCATCAAATTATGATAACACATAGCTTCTAAAAATTGCGATATGTACATAAATGTCTTTTTAAATTATCACTTCTCATATTATAGGGACTGCCCACCATTTAGGGCATTGCCAGAGGCAAGTCAGGTTTCCAAGTGCCCTAATCTGGGGCCGTCTGAATGGAGACATTAACTCCCCTAGGCCCAGGGTAGAGGGTAGGGGGGAGGACAGGCCTGGGAACCTCTGGAGAAACGTATCTTCTTCAGATGGAGCTGGGGACACTATGCATCGGGGAAAAGGGACAAAGGAGGGAACGGGTGTGAGGGAGGAAGACATGTGGGCTCTCACAGGGATGTGAGGCTCAGTCAGGAAAAGGAAGTACATGGCAGCCATGCTGCAGAGGGGCCTGGGAGCAGTGGCATTGGTCTGTGGCTGGAGGGTAAGATGATCTCAGGGGCAGTGTCCATAGCTTCAGAAGTAGGAGTGCTTATTGGTTTGGGAGTTGGAAAGAGCACCAGACATTTATACCCGTGGATTGCTCATAGTTGGTGAGTATAGGAGCTACCCAAGTGCACAAGAAATATATATCCTGGGTTAATTGCATTTAAAAACAGCGGTTTCTTAATAAAAAGTCCACAGAAGACTCACTTAACTATATAAAAGGTTCTACTTTATTTTTAATGGAATGTCACTTCCTTTTTTTTAAATTTAACCTTATAAGTCCCAAAGTAGACTTTTCTCTGCACACAAGATATTTACATCAGCCAGTTGTTAAATGGGGCTACAGTCAGGTGTACACTGACCATGTCAACAGTGATGTATTAAGATGCAGTGGTGGGAGAGGGCCAACCTCATGCCTGAAAAGGAGATCCATTATCTATAAAAAAGTTGAAAATGAGTCTGTGGCCATAACATCCTGAACACGCCCAATCTCATCTGATCTTGGAAGTTAAGCAAGATCGGGCCTGGTGAGTACTTGTATAGGAGAAGTTAAAAAGGACAATAAAACAAACTTATTGATGGGTTTAAATCACCATGCCACGGAATTCTAGCAATGACAGTGATAAAATATTCCTCCCTATGCAAAATCTTGTGTTGGTCTAATAAAAGATTGCTGTATTTACATGTAATTAACAAGCCACACATTTGTGGTTTTTAGTGTATTCATACACTATGACCATAATTTTGGAATATTTTCATCACACTAAAAAGAAGCTTCATATTTATTAATAATCAGTTCCCATTCCTCCTATTCACTCCCCCACCCATGAGAAACTCCTGATCTCCTTTCTCTCTTTATAGATTTGTGTATCTGGGGCAGTTAGTATGAATGGAATCTTGTAACATGTGGCCTTTTGTGTCTCCTGTCTTGCACTTATCATGGTGTTTTCAAGGGATATTCATGACAAAGCGTGTGCTGGTACTCAAGTCCTTTATATTGCTGAACAAGATTCCATTATACGGGTACACATAGTTTATTCATCAGTTGATGGACATTTGAATGATTCCCCCTTTTTAGCTATTACGAATAATGCTTCTGTAATATGAAGATTTGGGTACAAGTTTTTGTACAGATATATGTTTTTATTTCTATTGGGCATTTAAATACCTAGGAGTGGAATCACTGGGTTACAGGGTAACTCCATATTGACATTTTGAGAGACTGTGAACTTGAGTCATGTATTTGCGAATCCACCCTTATTTAGTATATTAGTGTACTTTCATTACTTATCCTTTAATAAACACAAATTAATACAATTTTGTTGCTATCCCTTAATAAACATTGTATTCTATGTGGGCGTGACTTGAAGAACTCCAACTCATACAGTCAGTCCCTGACATGTGGACTCAACTACAGGTGCTTGTTTTCCTGGTAATCTCATAGTGATTTAAACAGTTTGACCTCATTCCAGGTGCTGTTTGTGTTTCCCACCCTTATGGTACTACATATATTGGCACTTAAACAGTAGATGTGGAATAAACAAAACTAGCACAGTGATTACAAGCAGGGAGAATCAGAACCTAAACCATTATATGACCACTTGAGATTTTAATTTGTTATTGAAACTTAAGATAGTGAAACAGAATGCAGACTACCAGGTATCATATTTTTGTTTCATAAGTATAAATTTTATTTCATGTGTGAAATATCATACTGAATTTGAATATCTTTAGAATAGAATTTTATTGTTTTCAAGTTAATTGTTTTAAAGCGAAAAACTAAAATAATAAGACATCAACTATTACATTATATGCTTATTACTGAACATAATTCCATTCTGTAGAGGAGGATGACATTAAACATGACCTGTCCCAAATGTCAGATATGCTAGGCCTGCCACTGTATATGAACATGTACAAGATGACCAGGTTATTTGGGGAATATTTCTTGCATTGAGTAAGCTCAAATTGACAGAAGAAAATGGAAACAGATTGGCAGCATGAAAAGAATTACTGATAACTTATGGGTTTAGGGAACAGTTCAGAGTTGTGAATTACCTGTGAATTAGAAATACAAATTTGGGAAGTTTTCATAAGAGGGTAAACCTGGGCCTGGATCTGGAGTAGAAAGCAGTGCAAGACTCCTATTGGTGGGGAGGGCTTGTGGTTCATCATTTTGGCAGGAATACCCAGCGAGAGTGGGCAATAACAGAAAACCACAACCCAGGGGCAAGTTACATGGTCAGTCAAGTAACTGAGACATTAGCTAATGACGTTCTCCTTCAGAATGTTAGTTACAGTGATGGAGAAGAAACAAACTGCAAAGATCCCATAAACTCAACAGTAAAGATGTCTGTAATTGGCCTATAGTTTTAATGTAATTTCTATCAAAATTCCAGCAAGGTTTTTTTTTTATAGATATAGACAAGCTTATTCCAAAATGTATAGGGAAAATAGAACAGTTTTGAAAAAGAAGAATAAAGTGGGAAGAATCACTCTGCCCAATATTAAGGCCTAGTAAATAACAACAATATAAAGATAGTATTACGTTAGCAGTGATGGACGCATAGACCAATGGGACAAAATAAATGCTTTATGTAGGTTAACTCATTTAATCTGCTCAGCAACTCTGTGAGTAGTCACTACTACAAATTATCTCCCCATTCAACAGATGATGATGCTGAGGCCTCAAGTGGTTAAGAAATTTGCTCAAGATCACACAGCTAGTAAGAAGAAAATCTCCCCCAAATTAGCTTTGTTAACCTTTTAAATACGGACCTAGGGAAGACAAGAGAATTTTGTCTGCTCTGAGGACCGCATGACTCTTATCTTTTTAAATATATTCCTATAAACATGGGTAATTGGACTTTTATAGGGCCATTACACACTTGTTGCACACTTCTAATGGTGGTAGGGACATAATAGTCATGAGTGAAAAATGCATCGCTGGTATTATGTAACAACCAGAAATCTGCGTGTAAGATGTTCCTGCTACCTCTCGGGGCTCTCCCAGATGTCCTCTCACTTTCTGACATGAGACTTTGGAGCTCTGGGCACTCCTAGAGTTTGCTGGAAATTGTACCAGACCGCAGACCACAGCTTGTACCTCTGCTTTTTCCTTAAGATGGTGGTTGTTATACTTCTTCATATTCATGCTCACATTCCCCACAGTAGATTCCTTCTCTGTTTTATAACTTGTGCCCTGTGTCTCAGGTGTGCGTGTGTAATTCTGCTGTGCGATGACTATGGGCTTTGCAAGAGCAGTTATAATGTAGGTCAGCGGCCCCAGGGATTTTTCTGTTAAAAAGCCCCGCATCATCTTCATCCAGCTGTAGCAATGCTCTGCTAAAAACATCCAGAAGTTATTCATGTGTAAATGGAAATACACCAAGAAAAAAGATTAATACCAAATGTACATCAAGATCAAAAGAAAAAATACATTTCTCAATGGAATACGCAGTGCTGTGCAGACACTGTCGGTTACTGCTGCTCCATACTGAATTTAAGGTCAGAGCATGTTTCAGGAAAGTTCTTAAAAGGTAGGGACCGAGAGGCTGTCATTGGAGAATCCCATGAAGAGGGTTTCCAGAAACACCAGCTGAATCCTGAGCTACAAAGGGAGTATGTTCCCCCCACAACACTGTGATAAATACAAAAAGTAACTAGGAGCCTCTAGGTCTATGGCACTCAGAGCTTATAACCAAAAAATTTTTATTTAAAAACAAATATATACAATATTGTAATGAAATTACTAGCTAACAAATATTTGATTGCAAATTATACTTTGATGAATTTTCAAAATCAAAAATATATAGATACAACACAGCAAATAGTTCTCCTAAGGCTCATTGTCCGGTGAGTTTACAGAAGTAAGTGTGGCTCCTCAGGTCTAGATATATTCATTCAGCCATGCATTTGTGCAGAGAATATTCATTAAGCACCTAGTCTGTAATAGGGTGAATTATGAAAAAAAAAAGAGCAGTGTAGGCTGGGTATGGTGGCTCATTCCTATAATCCTAACACCTTGGGAGGCTGAGGTAGGAAAATAGCTTGAGGCCAAGTATTTGAGACCAGTCTGGGCACCATAGTGAGACCCTATCTATACAAAAAACAGAAAAAATTAGCTGGGCCTGGTAGCACATACCTATAGTCCCAGCTACTTTTAGGAGGCTGAGGAAGAAGGATCTCTAAAGCCTAGGAATATGAGGTTGCTATGAGCTATGATGATGCCACTGCACTACAGCCTGGGTGACAGAGCAAGACCCTGTCTCAAAAAAAAGGAGAGCGGTATAGGAGAGTGCTAAGAGTGAGACTGGGAGTCAGAGAGACTCAGTTTAAATACCTGCTCCACCACTTACAAACTGAATGACATTCAGCAAGGAAGTACACTCTCTCAGCCTCTGATCTCTCATCTGTATAATAAAGATAGTTATGCTTATGTTGCAGGGTAGTATGGATTGAAAGAATAACATCCAAAGGCTATCCAGAAAGTGTCCAGCCATGTAATTATTAAAAATAGAGACATTGGGCAGTGCCTGTGGCTTAAAAGGGTAGGGCACCGATCCCATATGAAAAAAAAAAATAGAGACATACATGACTGGATACTTTCTGGGCAGCCCTTATAATATCAGATAGTGCCTGGCACATAGTTCTAAGGAAAAGGGAAGGGCTGGGGGGTGGGGGTAACTGACACACCAACAATTTACAGTTCCTAAACTCAGACTTACCCTGGTTTCTTCCTCCCTCGTCTCCTTGTGTATCCATTCATCTCATCAAAAATGTACCTAGTACCTAAGGAGAAGGGCCACCAGGAGGTGGGAACATGCAGGCAGACTTGGAAGGCAAGGACACCTGTGAGGCAGGGAAGCTTGGATAGGGTGTCACAGCTGGCTTCATCCTTACTCCCTTTTCTCCTGAGACCAGGTGGGGAAATAGCTTCCCCTTATCTCTATAGGTAGGGAGCCCGTGGACACTTCCAGACGTCCAGAAGCCTCTGACCCAGTGAGCAGTCTGGCTCCCTAACACAGACCAGCTTCCACCCTCCCTTTTCTCGGTTTGTGCTCCTGCTGGAGGGAGTTAAGTCATGAGTAGTGTCCAACAGACAGGCCTAGGGTTGGCCCCGTAGGGCAAATAGGATTCAGGGGAGATCTGTGGTGGTGGCTTTGTGAGTGTGAGAATTAGAGAAGATACCACTGCTGACCAGGGGGCAGCAAAGAGTGGGAGAAGGTAAGCTGCTCTATTTAGCAAACAAGAATAGAAGATGCGCCACTAAATCTGAGTTTCAGATAAACAACAGATCTAATACATGTTTTAATATATGTCCCATGCAAAATTGGGGACATACGGTTTTGTTTGTTTGCTTAGTAGCAAAGAGGAGGGGGACATATTCATACTAGAAATTATTCAATGTTTTTCTGAAATTCGCATTTAACTGGGTATTCTGCATTTTAAGTGGCAGCCCTATTCAGAAAGGGAACGTGGAAAACATCCTCCATTTTCCTGTGTTTCTGTCTGAGACCAGGAAGGACACAGCATCTCTGAACAGTCCCCCCATCCCCTTTCTACACACATGCCCTCCAGTGGCAATGCCTGTGGCCCAGTCCCTTTGAGTAGACATTGAGTCAGAATCTCCATTTCACAGGTGATGGTGCTGAGGGACAGGAGTACAAAGAGGTGTGAAATAATCCCTAAAGGGAGGACCCACTCACTGACAAATGACCAAATTCCAGTGGGACAATAATCCCAGTCAAAATAACAACAGCAATAGTTAACATTGACTGGGAGCTTACTGAGTTGCTGTTCCAAGCACTTTGCAGCAAATTTTACTGAAATCTCACAATGACCCCATGAGGTGGATTTCATTATGAACTCTAGTTTGCAGATGAGGAAACTGAACCTTGTGAATAAGGTAACTGTACAATTTTTTACCCAAATTGAGAAACATTTTAATGTGAAAGGGTGCACAATCCATCATGACACAGGGAACAGGTGTCAGCCGGAAGCACCCGGCATGCGGGACATGGCATTCCACTCACAGGGGACGTCTGGGTCTCATTGTTAGAAAGTGGCAGTGGGAGGGTTTGGACCTGTTCAGAATAGCTCCAGAACTTGTCCTCTTCCCCGGGAAAGGTAGAGGGAGAGACTGATTTATGTGAACTTCCTCCTGTTAGAAGCTGAGCTTTGTAAAGGTGGGGCCTCCTGATTTGCTTCCCACTGTGCCTTTGGCACTCAGCACCCAACATCCAACCATTGACTGAATGGGCACGTGAGTCTGAGAGCCTTCTGGAGAGGGCATGATCTGAGCAGAGCTCGAGTAATAGAGAGGACCTGGGCAGGGACACCTTTCTCTTCCTGGTTTGTCCCTCTTCCTAGGTGCTTGAGGCAGGGTGAGAGGAGGCTGCTAAGTGACTTCAGCAAGAGCCTGCAGACCAGATGGCAGGGACGTAGATGAGGTGGTGTCTGTGCATGATGCTAAGTCATAAAGCATTCTGTGAGCCCCAGCCCATCTCTTTTATGGGGACGACTGCCCTCCCCAGTCCAGATCCCTCATGTTGCCTGGGTCCTATCCAGTTGACTGCCCTCTGTTGGGTCCTGTAGCACCAGGGATGCCCTGTCTTCCCCGTGGGGCTATCTCTCAGGGGAGTCTTCCAAGCTCCCCTGCCAGCTCAGCCTCGCTTTCCTCTGTGTTCAGCCAGAACCCAAGGCCCCCATCCCAGCTGCCTTCACATCGCCCTCAGAGCCTGCTACTGCCATCTCTCCTCTGTGAATTTAAGCCTAGGACAATCCATCAGAAGCCTATACCCTCTTTAAACAGGAATCGGGAGATGTGTAAAACAATAAACAAACCCCTCCTTTATGTTAGAGGATCAGCTACTCATTTTTAAGAAGAGAAAGCAAATTTATAGTGCGAGAGAGACAGCCTCTGGCAGCTGACTCCCTTTCCTCTCTCTCCAGGAAGATATCATTAAACCCAATGACTCCTGCCTGACAGCTGGGGAATGAGTAAGAGAGGACTCTCCCTGACGTTTTTGTTCTACCCACAATTTAACTGCATGTAATTGAACTAACTAGACTGTAAGTTGAGGTTATGGGCAGTGTCTTAAAAGTATAAGACATCAGTGTACTTTGCATCTCAAAAGTCTGGCATATGTGGGTACCAATAAACATTATTAATTTGATTTGACTGCTAAGGGTGTGTCTATGCTTAAAAACCCTAAATTACTTCCGAAACTAAAGTATTAGTGTGGAGCAGAAAGAGGCCTACCAGGCTCTTAAGCCTTAATTCTGAAAATTAGAAAAGAAATCTTAATCACTTTTCAAAATATTCTGTCCTATTTCTCAGCTTCTCTCCAACTTCAGGGCTTCATTGTTGTTGAGTTGGGTAGATCCCTGGTAGACCTTGGATAGATCCCCAAATGTCCCTGGATCTTAATTTTCTGCACTGAATCAAATAGGTTCAACAAGATGATCTTTAAATTCCCTTCCAACTCTGATATTCCAGATTCTGGATCAGTAAGCAGAGCGCAAGGATGGAGTGTGGAGTAGATGCTTGGATAGTAGCGATGGGGTTGCTGAGAATAATAAAGTAAATATGAATTTGGAAGGGAAAAGAGCTACTGGGGACTGAAGTGCACTTTGTCTTCCCTCCAAAGACCCACTAGACCGTGTTCTCCAAAGACCGAGCCTACATGGAATCCAGTGGATGCCCATGCACTTGGGCCCAGGCTTTCTTTCCACTCTTCCCTTCACATATATGTTCTGCCTTGTTACTGGCACCCAAAAATTAGTGGACTATAAACTGAGGGCATTGGTAGTGTCTTGTAAATTGAGTAAGATAAACATAGCTCCTCATGGAGTTTACAGAATAGAGGAAGAGACAATGTCTAAAAATAAAACAATTCAATTAAGCCTTAACTGGTTACCTGTTGCCCTAAGACTATTTTAAGTACTTCCTACTCGTGGGAATCAGGGAAGTCTTTCCAGAGGAGGTGACCAGATCGGTCACCCAATGCCCAGATCATTTTCCAGAAGGTCTTTCCGCCTCTAATTGATCCCAACAGAGCTTTTATAACAGCAGTGTCTTGCCATCACTGCTTTCACAGAAGCTTTATGGTGGCTTCCCTGGGTGCCAGCTTGAGTTGGAAGTCCATCTCCATGAGGGGCCTTTCCCAGGCTGTTACTGGAAGCTATTGCTTTTTGGTGCCCAGAGTGCCCTGGAGGTATATCTAACCCCGTCTCTGACTCTTTCTTTGTCCCCAAGAGAAAAAGGATCAATATCTGGGGCAGTGCCTGTGGCTCAAGGAGTAGAGTGTCAGCCCTATGTACTGGAGGTGGTGGGTTCAAACCTGGCGCCAGCCAAAAACTACAAAAAAAAAAAAAAAAAGAAAGAAAGAGGATCAAATATCAGAGCCTTACTTTTTGAGAGATGCCCATCCCTGGCTACCCTTGGATCAGATCTGACCACTAACATTTTCAATTGCAAACACCAGAAAATTCCACTTCTATAGCTCTTAAAGGGTGAGGAGACAAAAGTTAGAATTTGAGTGCAACAGAGATCTTTTTCATATTTCACTCCTCTAACTCTAAAAATAAAAGAACATCTGAATGGCAAACTAGCACTGTGTTTACTAGTTGTCCGTGTCCTTTATATATTATTTATGACTGCTTCCTCATCCCAGGAGGTGCACATAAATTTGACAGTAATCCTTTGTGCCATCTTTATAATTAAGACCTAATCCTAAATATAGGATTACAGTCATCTGTCAGTATTTTGGGGGGTGGGCTCTAAGACCCCCTCAGATACCAAAATCTATGGATGCTCAAGTCCTTTATATAGAATGGTGTACTATTTAAATATAGTGTTCACACATTGTCTCTTGTATACTTTAAACCATCTCTATATTACTTATAATATCTAATATTAATTTAATGTATTATGTTATGTAAATAGTTGTTATACCATGCTGTTTAGAAAATAGTGACAAGAAAATGTCTGTGTTCAGTACAGATGCAACCATCCATTTTTTTCTCTGAATTTTTTTTTTTTTTTGAGAGAGTCTCACTTTGTCACCCTTGGTAGAGCACTGTGATATCATAGCTCACAGCAACCTGAAACTCTAGGGCTCAAGCAATCCTCTTGCCTTAGCCTCCCGAGTAGCTGGGACTACAGGCACCTGCCACAGTGTCCAGCTATTTTTTAGAGATGGGTTTCATTCTTGCTCAGGCTGATCTCAAACTGAGCTCAGGCCATCCACCCGCCTCGGCCTCCCAGAGTGCTGTGATTACAGGCATGAGCCACTGCGTCTGGCTTCCCCAAGTATTTTCAATCCTCTTTTAGTTGAATGCAGGGATGCAAAAATTCATTGGTACAGAAGGGCAATTGTATACCTGGTGAAAATGACTTCTAAGGCAGTGCTGAGAGCAGAGGTCCAACAGTTGTAAGCAGAGTGAGCAGGTCTGGATAACTGTCTTATCTGGTTGCTGCAATGAATGCCAGTGCTCACAGGAGACATTTCAGAGAACACTAGGTAATTTTGGAGCTGCAAATCTTCAAGGCAAAAGCTTTAATATTTTCATCCCTTGCTGTCTCAACAAACCACAAATTGCTATAATTTTTGCCTGGTTATAGCAAAGGTAAAGATATAGTCTCTCTGCAGCATATCTTTGTTGGGATGTTCCAGAGACCCAAAGAGAAAATTGGGGAAGAAGGGAGTGTTGCTATCTAAAACACTTCACATCTCATCCCTCAACTATGTTCTCTAGGACTAGAAAACAGAAACTCATAGAAATTAGACTATCTTTAAAAATATTTTTTCTTTTAGTTTTTTTAGAGACAGTGTCTTCCTGTGTTGCCCAGGCCGGTCTCAAACTCCTGGCCTTAAGCAATCCTCCTGCCTCAACCTCCACAGTAGCTGCTTAGATTATGGGCAAGGGCCACTGGGCCCAGCAGAAATTAGAATGTTTTATCTTGGAGAGGAATAGTGATCACACCTGTAATCCCAGCACTCCTGGAGACCAAGAAGTGGGAAGATCCCTGGAGTTCAAGAGTTTGAGAGCAGCCTAAGCAAGAGCAAGACTCTGTCTCTACTAAAAACAGAAAAATTAGCCTGGTGTGGTGGTGGGCACCTGTAGTCCCAGCTACTCAGGAGGCTGAGGTAGGAGGCTCACTTGAGCCCAAGAAGTTTGAGGTTGCTGTGAGCTAGGCTATTGCCATTGAGTTCAGTCTCAAGAGTATATAAAAAAGAATATCTTATATGCATTTCTGTCATAAAATAGTGTCCAGAAACCTACAGAGTGCAGCAGAGTTTGGTGTCATGTTTATGGTTTTGGGCAAATTGTTCTATCTGAGGTTACAGGAAAAGTCCTAGGGTGGACTTCTCTCACCTGGATTCTGAAGAATGCAGGAGAGAAGCATCTCCTGGGGGCCATTTCAATCCTGGAAGGAAAATGCAAAGACAGGAGGGGTAGGAGAGGTGGTCTCCAGGGAACTGTGGGGAATACTGACTAGAAAGGGTGGTGTTAAGGGAGGGGTGATGAAGAACTCAGCATTTTGGACAAACACAATCAGATCTGTTTTTTCAAAAGCTCCTTCAGACAGATGGACAGGGAGCTGGATTGAGGAGGCTCCCAGAGTCCCAGCCACTGCTGCCCTCCCACCTCCCTCATCCCTTCCTATTTGTTAGGGGCCCTAACCTTCCTCCCTCCTTCCCTCCCAGAACAAAAGTCCTACCTGGCCCTGCTCCAAGAGTTCCTCTAGAAAGACCCTAGCCCACCAAAACCTTCAGCAACCTGTAGAATCTTCCTCCTCTACACCTAAAAACAAGCTTCCAATCATCCTCATTGCAGCTGCCATCTTTGCCCAGGCGGGCCTCTGTTCCCTTTCATTAAACTTGGCCTGAACCTCTCTTGGTTTTGTTTCTGGGTACACCTCCAAATCCCTTTCTCTGTTCAAGTGCCCCATGAGCCCCCCAAATTTGTAACAAACTATGTAAAGAGGATCTCTTTTGGAGTTTATCCAAGAGTGCCCTAAGAATTTGTAGAGGAATCCTGTGGTTTTTGCACTCTTCTTATGCTCCTGGGGGCCCTTTTGCCCACCGATACTCAAGAACCTCTGGGAGGCTTGTTCTGGGTGGAACTCCTTACCTCCATTTCCACTGTGGGGAGTGATCATCCCTTCAAGCACTGAGTCCCTTGGTAAATTCTGTGTATGCAGATGTACAGTTAAAGCATGAACACCAAAACTGTGTTTAGTCTCCCCAAAACACAACAAAGGAGTGTTTGTCTGTGTTGATAGAGGGGGATGAAGTTTCATGAGTTTTTTTTTATTTTGTTCGTCTGTATTTTTCATTTTTCTACAAAGAACTTGCAGTATTTGTATAATAAGAAAAGTGTTAATTAAAAGGTGTGTAATGAGCACTGTTATTTGTAAGCACTGAAGGGGCTCCTGGAAGAAGTGATCTGCCTGAGAAGGGTTACACACCGCAGGGAAGTGCCCTTGTTTTTAGCAGGAAAGAGAGGCCTTGTAACAACAGGAAGTGCTGGGAGGCCTGGGTACCAAGGCTTCCAATCACAGCGTTTCTGGAAACAATGGCTGCCTGTGGCTCAGATTGGGCAGGAAACACAAGGATGGGGTGGGGGGTGGGGTACAGGGAGCAGCTGATAAGTGCTACCTGGCTGTACTTCACTAGGCCTAGCTGGTCCACGGTGAAGTCCTGTTTTCTACATACCGCTCATTTTCCCTTGGCAAAACTGATTTGAGAAAAATCAGAGCCTTTAGTGCCATAGATGTGGAAACCATTAGGAAGCTGTGCAGCCCAGGAAACCAGGGTCCAATAAGCAAGAGAAGGGATTTTTTTCGCTCTTAGAGCTAAATCCCTGGAGGACTCCAGCTTCCACTGGAATAAAAAAAGGCCTTGGAGTTGATGGAGTCCAGGCATAGCCAAGGAGATATGTATAAACCTCCTAAGAATGAAGTTTATGTTTTATTTGACAGGAATTTCTGTTCACATAAATGAGGTGGATAGGGAATCATTAAGAAAAGTAACAGGCTTGGGGCCTGTAGCTCAGTGGCTAGGGCGCCAGCCACATACACCGGAGCTGGTGGGTTCGAATCCAGCCCGGGCCTGCCAAACAACATTAACAACTGCAACCAAAAAATAGCCGGTGTTGTGGTGGGTGCCTGTAGTCCCAGCTACTAGGGAGGCTGTGGCAAGAGAATTGTTTAAGCCCAAGAGTTTGAGGTTGCTGTGAGCTGTGACATCACAGCACTCTACCAAGGGCAATAAAGTGAGAGACTCCGTCTCAAAAAAAGAAAAGAAAACTAACAAAAAATAGCCCTAATATTTTGTCATGAAAGGCCTAGATATGAACCAGAACAGGTAAGAATGGGGACCTGAACACTGGTGGGTAGGAATCAAAACTGCCTTCTTAATTTTTAGCCCAGTTTTCCCTCCCAGCTTCATCCAGGAAGTCGACAGATCCTGGGAGGCTAAACCTGGAAGAAACATTAGCCTTCATCTGGATCCAGAACTTGCTTCAGGTGTACTAAAGATCATGATACTGTAGCTGACATATGATCCACCACCACCTACTACCTGTGAGGCACCTCCGGGAATTCAAATAGAAGAGCTACTCCCCTCAAAGGTCTAGCATCTAACACCTGCCGAGAACCCAGGTCTCTTTTCATTGTCTAAGTCCTTCTCCCTTTTCAAGTTGCTCATAATTGTGAAGTCACCTCTACTGCTTTCTAGTCCTCCCCCTCCTTGGCTTTGTGCCTTGGTTTCCCCAAAGTGAGGTTATGCTGATAAAATACTCTGGACAGTACTTTGGATTCAGACAAACTTGTAACTGCACTGCTGTGTACCTCTAGTTGTTTGACCTTGGACGAGTTGTCTGACCACACTGAATCTGAATTTTCTATCTAGGAAATAAGAGCAGTAGCAGCAGTCTATCCCTCAGAGCTGTAAGACTGAAGTGCAGTAATAATGGGACTCCACAGCATTTGGTTTATCCAGCCCCACAGTACCCATGAGGCATGCTCCCACCCCCCCCAAACAAAGTGACACACTCAGAGGAGAAAAAATGTACATTGTCTTCATTCTTGAGATGACTGGTGTTAGTGAAGCATACAGATAAAGGAACAGGTTTATTTTCCTTGTTTCTCTCTCATTAACCTGCTTAGTTCATGACGCTCTCCCCTGCACCCTGTCTGAAGGCAAATATGACCTCTAAGGCCTCTACCCAGTGGCATCCCAAGGATTGCCAGCTGCTCGCCCAGTAAATAAAATCTTGATCAAGTGATTCAACTGTCTGCTCTTTATGCAATTAAATTGAGGTCTTTCTTTTTTTGGGACAGAGTCTCTCTCTCTGTTGCCCTGGCTAAAGTGCCATGGGGCCAGCCTACTTTACAGTGACCTCAGACTCCTTGGTTCAAGCAATCCTCCTGCCTCAGCCTCCCAAGTAGCTGGGACTACAGGTGCCTGCCACAATGGCCAGCTAATCTTTCTGTTTTAGTAGAGATAGGGATCTTGCTCTTTCTTACTCAGGCTGGTCTCAAATTCCTGGCCCCAAGTGATCCTCCCACGTTGGCCTCCCAAAGTACTAGGTATACAGGCATGAGCCTCCACACCTGACTAAATTGAAGATTTAAATAGTTTTTTGCTGCTCATAAGGTAGGCTGGGAACGTGCTAGAGGTTGACTGAGATCTTTCTGTCCTCCATGAGCAGCTCCATGGAGTGAGTGATGTCTACCCCTACAAATCCCCTGAAAACAAAACTTCTCTATAGTCAGACAGTGGGAAGGATGAACCAAAAGAGCCCTTATAAATTACACAAAACCTAGCAGCCTCCATTTTCATCAATGGAACAAAAATCCTCTGTGCATTGTTTGTGTACAAGATGAACTGCAGCCCAGGACCATGTGGGGGGACTCCCTGCAGGTTTGTTTCCTGTGTTCACAGCACGGGAACCTTTTCTCAGCACCACCCTTCCTCATAGCCATAAAACCCCCCAGGCCAAGCACACACCCCCAGAGGCACCTGTGAGAGTCCCTCCTGGGCTTGTAGCCCTCTACGATGATGACCAGTCCTTTATGTGTAATCAGAAAGGCTCTTACTTTTCTTAAAGAAATTTCAGGCCACAGCTAGAAAAGAGTAAACCTTTTCACTTCCTCTGTCTTTCTTGACAACTCATAAGAGATCCTGACCCTAAGGGAACACCTTATTTTTTTCTTTTTGGAGTGGTAAGCTTATGGCAAGTCTTTTCCTCCAAATTACTCACCCCTTCCTTCTCAGAAGCCTATTTCCTTGAAGGGAAGAACTCTGAGGTTGGCCTGATGAGGCAGCTGAAGGCTAGTTCCAGAGCTGCCCGGAGTGGACATTATTCTTCAGGCAGCGGGGAGCCATTGAATGTTTTAGAGTAGGGGAGCTTTATCATTAAGGTAGTGTTTTAGAAAGATTTATCGGGCAATGGAGATCAAGAAAGAATGTAGTCTTCCTGGGCAGTCATCAAAAAAATCTTCCAGTTTACCTGAACACTTCACTTCTGCCAGACTGTTCTAATCAGAATTCCTAGAATTCACAACATAATTTATTGCTTTCCTACCTTGTCTATCCCCTTCTCTGTCCCTGGTGCCACCAGATAGTGGATGACGTTTACTAAGTGCTTATTATGTGCCAGGCACTTAAATGACATTGTGCCTGTATAGTACTGTATATTGCATTGTGTCACATCCTGTCATGTCATAGCATCTCAGATCATCCTTATGTACCAGTGTCAGAGCTCTTACTGTGTCACCTTGACTTGTCCTTCTCTGTCCCCTCATGCTGTGAGCCCCTGAGTGCGAGGGTCCAGTCTCAGCATTCTTTCATGTGGTCTTCATACCGTTGGCTGTCTATAAATTATGAATGCACACAATTTCCTATTCTTATTCCATGTAAGAGCTCTGCCTGACTTCCCTCACCATGTGTAATCTTTTTAAAAGAACTTCTATCACATTTTTTGTGCCTGTCTAGGGCCCTTAACATATTTTCATACCAGCCAAGTTACTTAATAATGCCTCTGGGCTTCAGTTTCCTCATTTGTGAAACAAGGAAAAATAACTCCTTCATGAGGTGGTCATGAGGATGGGGATGGCTACAAATAAGAGAGAAAAAGTGTACAGCTTAGAGGTCAGCACTTAGCTGGTGCACAATAATTGCCCATTTCTTTATTGACTTCAAGAAAGCAAATATCTTATTCGCCATTTTATCTTTCAGGTTAAATAGTTTGTTCCGGGGTAGGCAGGTCTGTGCAAAACTACTGCTGTTGGAGAAAGCTGAGAGGCAGAAGAAAGAGGCTGACTAATGAGTGTTCTCAGAAAGAAACATTTAACAGGGACTTAGGAACAGAAACCACATCCCAGGTAGCCTCAAGACAAGGTGGTGGATCCCATGCTGTTACCGGAGACCTGGGGCTTTTGTACTACAGAAAATGGACAAGTAGGACAATTGAAGTCAGCCCCTCAGGGAAAGACAGGGTTGCTATGCGAATCTGCCTAAGGGCAGGGTTTATGACCAAGTGACTTCAGATCTAAGGGCAGGATTTAGGTAGCAGTAGATAAAGTAAGAATCTTACAGGCATTCCCAGAACAGGGGTTAATCAGAAGTCAACGAGACAGATTAGCTTCCAAGAGCAGCTGCTTTAGCCTCTACATGGGCCCTCATTGCATCTGCTCTGCTAGAAATGCTCAATGCTGGTTTCTTGTACCCTCAATGAACCCCCAACAATAAATATATATTCTTTTACGTTTTTTTCACAAGGAACTTAAAAATAGGTATTAACCATGAGGTGTTGAACACTTAAAGGTAGGGCCTTCGGTGATAGAATTGCAGGGATTTGGGGAGTCAGGCGGAAGGAACAAATCAGCTCTTCTCAAATTATGCCTCCACAGTTGCCAGCTACTCAGAGGACTTGCCTTCCTGCTGAGGAGGATTTGAACTAGGGTTAGAAAAGCTTAGGGCTTTGTCTATTCCTTATCACTTCGGATATCAAAAGGCCCAGGCGCTGGGGTCAGACAAACCTGGGTTCAGACAAACCTGGGTTTTGATCCTAACTCTGCCACTTTCTAACTGTGTGAGATTGGACAACACATCTAACCTTCCAGAAAATCCGCTTTCGTGTTTTCAAAATAGAGCTCATTTTACCTGTCTCATGGGTTGGTTATAATTATAGAATGGAGAATGCAGTCAAACAAACAAATAAAGCCCTGGTAAAGCAGTGAGGGATGCAGATATCAAAGCAGCACAGAAAATCTATTTGGAGAAAAGTGACCAATCTCCTGCTTAACAAAATATTTTGAGTGCTTGTGTTTTCAAGGCTATTCTTGATACATAAGACAGGACTGTCCTCATTGTCCCCATGGAGCTCACAACTTAGTAACAGAGGTAAAATACAAACAAGCAAACCTCAGACCTGGTGCTGGACACAGAGTAGGCTTGAAGTAAATATTTGCGGGATAAAATTTATTATGAAAAAATTGGGGGGGCAGCACCTGTGGCTCAGTGAATAGGACACCAGCCCCATATACTGGAGGTGGTGGGTTCAAGCCCAACCCTAGCCAAAAACTGCAATAAATAAACAAATAAAATTTAAATAAAATTTAAAAAAAAATTTGGAGGTAGTTAAAATTTAAAAAATACAGAACAAAATGCAATAAGAAGTATATCTGTTACTCAAAGCCCTAGTCCTAGCTCTCCAGTTTCTTCTCCTGTAGGACACTAAAGTTATCACTTTCTTATGAATCCTGCCATAGATATTGAACAGGCATCTATTTTCTTTTATCCTCTCCTTTAAAAAAAAAAAAAAAAGATGCCAGGGGCAGCGCCTGTGACTCAAAGGAGTAGGGCACCAGCCCCATATACCAAAGGTGGTAGGTTCAAACCTGACTCTGGCCAAAAACTGCAAAAATATATATATAATTAAAAATAAAAAAATTAAAAAAAAAGAAAGATGCTAACATGCCACAATGCTGGTCTGCTAATAATATACCTTGGAGACCATTCTATGTGCATGAAAGTGATGTCATTCTTTTTAATGACTATATAGTACTCCACTATGTGAATGTTCCATTATTTATATCATCAACTGCCTGTTGATGGACAGTCTTAAGGTGTTACAAACACTGCTGCAATAAATAATCTCATTCATGTTACTTATCACATGAGCAAGAATATCTGTAGGATAAATTTAAAAGAGGAACTACTGGGTAAAAGAGTATGTGTATCTGTAATTCGGATAGAAATTGTCAAATTTTCTTCCATAGGTTATGCCAGTCTCCCCTGCCACTAGCAATGCATAGGAGTGCTTATTTTCCATAGCCTAGCCAACACTGCATGTTAACAAGGTTATGCATCTTTGCCAAACTGAGGAGTGAAAACGATGTATCATGACAGTTGTAATAGGCAGTGAGTTGAATGGACAATTCTAGAGAGTACCATGAAGAGAGAAGCCACGGAGTTATGAGAACATGGAGGAAAGAACACTTAGTTCTGTCTGAAGAAGGTATTATTGGAAAGTTTGAGCTTCAGTTGAATCCCAGAAGATAAGTAGGAAGGTTTCCCAGTGGAGAAGAGGCAGTCAGCTCAGGCCTGGGGAACATGTGGTGCAGAGCTGGGAAGGTGCGAAGAAGCAGGTTGTGTAGTGTGGCTAGAGCCCAGCGTTCCTGTGTGGGGGTGGGGGGGGAGGGGGCCGCAGCAGTCAGCGATGGCCTGGCAAGGTGGAGAATGGCCAGATTGTGGAAAACCTCCTAAGCTTTACTCTGCTGTTTAGACTCTTAGTCTGTTGATAATGGGCAATCATGGGAGATATTTAGGCAGGAGAGAAACACAATCAAATCTTTGTTTCCAAAGATAAAATATATTTGCTGCCTGTAAGAACTAAAGAGAAAACAGAACTGAACTTTATATTCCCTGAAATGAATTTGAAAGTGAAATAATAATAAAACAATTACAGGAAAACAAGAGTGGTACAATATAAACATTTTCACTCTTTTCTTCCCCTTTTTCTCCTGGGAGAAGATTATACCTGAGTTCTTTGTGGAGTAAAATGTGAAGGATTTCTCACTAGAAATTACCAAAGTGGGGTTCCACATGTACTTTTGAGCCAGATAATGGCCTAGTTTCCTAAGGGAAAATTCTTTGGATTTATATGCTCTGATCTATGATAGGAAATAATAGTTCTTAAACAGTATCACTTTCTATGTGTGTGAATAATGAAGAACCAAATGATGTAGACAGTATATTTTATATAGAGAGATTTTTTTTTTTTTTGAGACAGAGTCTCACTATGTTGCCCTTGGTAGAGTGCCATGGTGTCACAGCTCGCAACAACCTCCCACTCTTGGGCTTACGTGATTCTCTTGCCTCAGCCTCCCAAGTAGCTGGGACTACAGGCGCTGGCCACAACACCCGGCTAAGACAATATATTATGAATAAGCTTTTCTTCTGATACCCAAAACACAAGCAACAAAAGAAAAAAAAATAGGTACACTGAACTTTATTAAAATGCAAAACTGTGCAGCAAAGAACAACATCAGGAAAGGGGAAAGATAAGCCAGAGCGCAGGAGCAAATATTTGCTAATCCTATATCTGACTAGTATGCAGGAACTAGTATTGAGAATATATGACGAACTCTTACAACTCAGCAAAAAAGACAGCCTGCCCACTCAATGGACAAAGGATCCAAATAGACATTTCTTGAAAGAAGATATACAGATGGCCAGTAAGCACATGGAAAGATGTCCATTATTACTTACCAGGGAAATGCCAGTAAAACCCACAGTGAACACCACTTCAAACCTACTCAGATGACAGTAATAAAAAAAGACAGACAATAACAAGTGTTGACAAGGATGTGGAGAAATTGGAATCTTCATGCATTGCTAGTGGGAATGTAAAATGACCAAGTTGCTATGGAAAACAGTTTGGCAGTCCCTCAAAAGTTAAACATGGAGTCACCATACACCCAGCCATTCCACTCCTGGATCTATATCCAAGAGAATAGAAAACATATGTCCATACAAAAACTTGTCCATAGGTTCATAGCAGCATTGCTGACTCAGAATAGCCAAAAAGTACAAACAACTCAAATTTTCACTGATGAATGAATAAACAAAATGGGGAATGCATCTGGAATATTATTCAGCCATAAAAATGAATGAAATGGGGCGGTGCATGTGGCTCAAAGGAGTAGGGTGCTGGCCCCATATGCTGGAGGTGGCAGGTTCAAACCCAGCCCTGGCTAAAAACTGCAAAAAAAAAAAAGAATGAAATGCTGGCTCGCTGCCTGTAGTTCAAGTGGCTAAGGCGCCGGCCACATACACCTAAGGTGGTGGGTTCAAATACAGCCCGGGCCCACCAAACAACAATGATGGCTGCAACCAAAAAAAAAAAAAAATAGCTGGGCATTATGGCAGACACCTGTGGTCCCAGCTACTTGGGACGCGGAGGCAGAAGACTTGCTTAAGCCCAGGAGTTGGAGGTTGCTGTGAGCTGTGATGCCACGGCACTCTACCCAGGGGGACAGCTTGAGGCTCTGTCTCAAAAAAAAAAAAAGAATGAAACGCTGACACATGCTACACTGCGGAGGGACCTTGGAAACACCACACTAAGTGAAAGAAGCCCATAGCAAAGGTCACGTGTTTTTAAGATTCCATTTATATGAAATGTCCAGGCAAATTCATAGAAATAGAAAGTTGATTAATGGGTGCTGGAAGCTGGGGAGGGAGGGAGAATGGGTAGTAACTAATAATGAACATGGGGTTTCTTTGCGGGCTGATGAAAATGTTCTGGAATTGGATAGTATAATGGTTGCTTAACTTGTGAATATATTAAAAAATCGTGTAAGTATACACTTTGAAAAGATGAATGTGGCTCGGTGCCCATAGCACAGTGGTTATAGTGCCAGCCACATACACTGAGGCTAGAGTTCAACCAAGCCCGGGCCAGCTAAACAACAATGACAACTGCAACAAAAAAATAGCCAGGTATTGTAGTGGGCGCCTGTAGTCCCAGCTACTTGGGGAGGCTGAGGCAAGTGACTTGCTTAAGCCCAAGAATTTGAGGTGGCCGTGAGCTGTGACGACAAGGCATTCTACTGAGGGTGACATAGTGAAACTCTATCTCAAAAAAAAAAAAAAAGAAAGAAAGAAAAGAAAAGATGAATATTATGGCATTTGAATTGTATCTCAAAAAAATTTTTTTAAAACAAAGTTAACTTTTTCTCCCAGGAAAACAGGCCAAAGCTCTAACATATTTCAAGTTCTTTTTCCCTGAGATAATTAAAAACTGTTAATTGGAGGTTTTTTATTTTAAAATATTAAGAGAGTACAAATGCTTTTGTTACATGGATGGGTTGATAATAATTTGATTTTTTTGAAGAATAGAACACATATTTTGTCAAAGAAATACCACAAATTTTCAGTATTTCTTTAATTCCACAGTAGGCCAGGGAGAAGAGAGTAGAAAGACATTAAAACAGGAGGAAGAAAGAATATCAGAGGGAAACTGGGGTGGACAGTGACCTCTAGGCAGAAAGGATCACAGAAGAGACAGCTGATGAGGGACAGCACAGGGTGGGACACAGAAGAAGAGCAGGGACTAGCACAGAGTGAGAAGTTACAGGGGCCATCGTGACAGCGTTTGGAATCTTGGGCCAAGGAGGGGGGAATGCCCAGGAAGTTCTGTACTGACAACCCAGGATAATGGGGAAATAATTTAAATCTTTACTGTATCTCTTGGAAAAAAGCCAAGGAGAGGGCTCATTCGCAGCACAGCAGAATTGTTTCTCTCCCACATCCATCACAGCCAACTCTAACCCGGGGTTTCTTCCCTGGACAGTGTCTTGTGTCCCTCTCTTTTACCCTCTCCTCTCAGTGTCATTATTCCTCACCTGCTGGTGGCTTCTGGTCCTATCAGCCCAAACAAGGTAATGAACATATCAATCATGCCCAAAAGTTTCCTCAGCACCCCCCTTCGTAATCCCTGCCCCCTGGCTCTTCCCTGCTTGTTCTTACTGTAAACGTTTTTCCATCTTCTAATACAGCCCTGTCGTGACCCACAGGAACTGTATTAAAGGGCCGCGGCATTAGGAAGGTTGAGAACCACTGTTCTAGAGTCTCATCCACATGGGAACCCTCCCACGTGTTCTCTTTCACAGTCTGGCTGTGTCGCCCCCACTAGTCTTTGATCTGCAGTCTGTGCTGCGTCACTCCTTGTGACTAGTGTTCCATTCTCTGTATGCACCACTACACCCTACTTTGAAAGTCAGGAGTGCAGGACAGAGAGAGGAGAGGAAATCTGACCAATACAAGACCTTAACAAAATCCAGAATAGGGCCAGGGGAGTGCCTGGTTCCCTAAAAACATGAATGCAATTTGAGCTATGGAAGAACATGGCCACTATGGCCACATAAACGACCAAATAAAATTGTGCTTCCTCCAGTCTCCATCTCCAGACCTGATCAGATCCCAGGCACACAGAGAAAGGAGGCAGTTTAGAGTTGTGGCTTCTGGGGGAGGAACAATTTGACTCCTGGTCTTTTCTGCACTAAACCCTTGAAGAGGTGAGGAACTGAGCATGCCCTCACACTGTTAGTGCAAAACATCTTTTAATTGTACCAGGTTAGATCAAATGAGACAAAGGACTTTACAGCGTTCTGTTGTGCCCGAAAATTCCCCCAAGAAGCCCCCAACAAACAGTCCAAGGCACACTCAGATGTAAAAAGCAAAAGGTGAGCTTTATTTGGCAAACCCAGGTCTGGACCCTCACGAGGAAGGCCCAGAGCCCAGGGGTCTGTAGAGTTTTACAGGGTACAGAAAGCAAGAAGAGTGGGGTACAATTTTCATTGGTGGTTAGTGATTACAATGGTACGGGAGGCTCTTGATTGGGCACAGGGGCGGCGCAGGGTAAGGCAGGTTAGGGGCTTGGGCAAGGGGAGAGGGGTGGGGGCTTGGGTGGTATGGGGCAAGAGGGGTGGGGTACACTTCTTATTGGCTGATGGGGATGCTCTATTTCAGGGAAAAGCCTGGGTTTAGGGGAAGCTGAAACTTAATACTTAAGATGGCGGTAGTTCCTCAAAAAAAGGGAGGAGGAAACAACAAAATGGCGCTGGTCTGGCTCTCACAGTTCCATAAACTGTAAAGCATAAATGAAAGGCAAGATTTTCTTTTCCATCAGAGCCTGCTTCAAGATGTATTTTCTGCTCAGATTAAAAATTAACATTTAAGATCACTGATCCAGAAAAAAACAACAAAAGAGAAAAGGAAGTTAGAACCATCAATGCAACAATTCAAAGATGTCATATTATATCATAATCGGCTACTGTGTGTACCTCTGTAGGAGGAGACTCAACCTTCTTTGGGCCCAGGATAAATCCCGCAGAACCAGCTCTGTAACTCCAACCTCCAGCATCAATCCTTCCCATGCCTACATTGACAATGGAAGCTTTCTTTCCATCTATAACTACTCAGCTATTTTGTATCAGGCTTCTAGCTTCTACCCTGTCCAGAATCCTAGGGTGTTCCCAATCTGATAGGGCCCCAGGGTCAATACTCTCTGAGATTTCAAGACTAAATTCTTAGCACCCCCTGCAACACTACCCTCCAGTGATAAGTGTGGGCTGCAGATTGGCAGTATGCAACCCTGGAATTTGTTAGAAATGCAAATTCTGGACACTCCCTCCACCCACCTCCTGAATTGGAATATGCATGTGAGCAGGATCCTCAGGTGATCTGTATGCATGTGAAAGTGTGAGAAGCTCTGGTCTAGAATAGTGGTTCTTAACTTAGGCGTGCATCAGAGTGAGCTGGAGGTGACTGTGGTGTGAGGACTGCTGCTCCAGGGTCCAGAGCTAGGTGATCACAACAGAGCTCAAACAAGTCCTTTCCTACTACTGGGGAATAGTGATGAGGAATTCCTACACCTTCCAACTCTGCCCAAGATGAAAACCCAGGAAAACTAAGACGCCACAGGGATTGGGGCCATTGACCTCGTCCCTTGGGTTATTTTAATATGACCTCCTGCTTAATTAAATAGAGCCATGGATGAGAGGTTCTAGGGCCTCTGTACTAAAGTCAGAATAAATTTATGGCAGAGGTGCTGTCTGGGAATGTGTTTTCCCCACCTTTAAAACAAACAGAACCTGAAGTGCTGCCACAGAGAGCTGTGGCAGTGGGAGGTCCTATCCAAGAACAGGCTGAGAGAGGTTGGTGACCCAGCACTGCCCCTTTTGTAGAATGTTCTTTTTTTTTTTTTTGGAGACAGAGTCTCACTCTGTCCAGGCTAAAGTGCTATGGCCTCATAGCTCACAGCAACCTGAAACTCCCGCAGCTCTAGTGATTCTCTTGCCTCAGCCTGCCTGAGTAGCTAGGACTACAGGTGCCTGCTAAAACACCCAGCTAAGTTTTCCATTTTTAGTAGAGACAGGGTCTCGCTTTTGTTCAAGATGGTCTCCAACTCCTAAGCTTAAGCAATCCACCTGCCTGGGCCAGAGTGCTAGGATTATAGGCGTGAGCCACCATGCCTGGCTGTGGAGTGTCTTTATAAAGCCCCTTCCAGTCTAAGGCAGGTATCTTTGAGTCCTTGTGAATGGTCAGAGTTCTTATGTCCCCTTCTGCCCTGCACAACACAACAGCCACACGCCTCAGTAGGGACTGGAAGTGCAGCTCCCAGACCGCCAACACGCAGTCCACACGCTGTTGGCTCCTCCTGCCTTTGTGCTCCAGAGATACCCCTAAATGCACAGAAAAAAGATCCTATAAGCAAAATTACTCCCAGATAGAAACATTTACTAAAGAAGGACATACAGGTCATTCTAAAAAGTAGAAAGTAATTGTGACTGGGATGAGGTCTGTCCTCTACTTCACAGGCCCGTTGGACGGGAGGAGGCAAACTGTTCTCACCCCCCCCCCAAAATTATATATATATACACACATGCACATATATATAAAGTTTATGTCATAGATAAACTACCTGTAGAAATAATAACTGTCATCGTGGAATGCTTATTATATGCCAGGGTCTGTGCTAAATGTTTTCAAGTATTAGTTCAGTTCTTGCTATGAGATTAATATCGCTATTATCCTCATTTGGCAGATGTGGAAACTGAGAAACAGAATTATTGCATATTTTTCCCAAGTTCACAAAGGCAGTTTGGTGTCTAAACCTGTGCTCTCAACTATAGGCCGCATGTGGCAAGTTATAGAGAACAGCCGAATGTGGTGAGGAGTTAATCATTATTGTGCACAATAGGAATGTTAAAATGCATCCTTTTAAGCACTGGAACACTTTCTATCTCTATTTGCATGCGGATGGGAGACAAAAATCTTATCAAGAACTCTATTTTATAAAACAGACCAAGCCACAGCTCTTCTGGCTGAAGACAAGCAGAGGCTCTGGAGCCTTGCCTATGCCCACAGCCCCTGCACCACACCCGACAGAGGCCCCATGGCTCTGGCCCCCAAATTTCTAATTCCAAGTCTGTTCTCTGACTTCTTCGAACCTGGGTTAACAGGGAAGAGTCTCCCTGGCTCAGTCATGGAGAACGGGGCAGACCACGCATGTGTGCTAGGGGAGAGTGGCTCTGGGCATGCATAGCCTTTGAGAGAGGGCAGAATACTTTAAGTATGATGAACTTTATTGAGCCCCTAAAATTAAGAGATGAAGGAAGCGAGGTAAAGGGGGCTTTTAAAGTGTCATGATTCAGGTAGAATGTTGAGTCTGAATCCCAAGGTCCAGTCCAGCTTGGAATCGTGTGTAGGTGTGAGCATGTGCAGTAAGCGTTAATGAATTGGCATTGGCCTCATCTTCGGCATAATGCACTAGGCATCCGGTGTGAGGACGTGAGCACCAATGCTAACCCAACCTTTGGATCATGGAGGCCTTACACCACCTCTGCCTCCAGGAGCCACTCACTGATGACTTCAGACTCCAGGTTCCCAAACCACTACTGACAGCACTCTCACAGGGCAACCGCAGGTGGATCTGTCTAGGGACTAATGTGGCAAGTGACTTGCAGCTTTCTACCTATCATCCAAAAGGTCTGCATCTGTCATTCTGGGCCACTGAGTTGGCAGGGCCGCTCAGTGTTAACCTCCAGGAGAGAACAGCACAGCCAGACCTTTCCACCAGGGCACTGAGCCTGCAGAGTTGCAGGAATTCAAGGGGCAATGTCAGTCTCTTTTGGTGGTGCATCACATCAATGACTGATGGGATGCATAGTGAGTGGGGTGGGTGGTTTTCATTTTAAATTAAAAAAAAACTTCTTTAAGGCTCAGTGCCCTGTAGCTCAGTAGCTATGGCGCCAGCCACATACACCAGAACAGGCAGGTTAGAACCGAGCCCCAGCCTTCCAAACAACCATGACAACTACAACAACAACAAAAATAGCTGGGCATTGTGGTGGGCGCCTGTAGTCCCAGCTACTTGGGAGGCTGAGACAAGAGAATCACTTAAGCTTGAGAGTTAGAGGTTGCTGTGAGCTGTGACGCCACAGCACTCTACCAAGGGTGACATAGTATTTTTTATATGTGTGTGTCTCAAAAAAAAAACAAAAACTCTTTAAATATTTTTTTTTATTTTTATTTTTTTTTGTGGCAGAGTCTCACTCTGTTGCCCCTGGCTAGAGTGCCGTGGCCTACACTCTAGCACACAGCAATCTCAAACTCCTGGGTTCAAGTGATCCTCTTGCCTCAGCTTCCTGAGTAACTGAAATAGAGGCACCCCGCACAACACCTGGCTAATGCTTCCATTTTTGTAGAGATGAGGTCTTGCTCTTGCTCTTTCTCAGGCTAGTCACGCATTCCTGAGTTCAAGCAGTCTACCTGCCTTCCAGAGTGCTTGGATTACCTGTAAATTACCTTTAACATTCTGGCAAATTTCTTCCAATCTTTTTTCCTTCACAGTGATTTTTCACATTGAATTCACAATGAATATTTGATCTTGTGTCTTTTTTTAACCTATTTGAACTGTAAGCATTTTTCCATGTATTAATTTCCTTTCGTAAGCAACAAATAATCATGAGTGAGTGAAGCAAATGCCTCTGTGCCTTGATGTCTTCAGATGTTGACTAAGGCAGTGGTTCTCCAATTTGAGTGTGCATCAGAGCCACCCAGAGGGCTTGTGAAGACACGGATTCTTGGGCCTCTCCTCCAGAATTTTTGACTCAGTAGCCCTGGAGTGAGACCTGAAAATCTGCATTTCTGACAAGTTCCCAGGAGATGTTTAAGCTGCTGCTCAGAAGATCACACCTGGAGAACCAATGAAATGAGAAGACTGAGTTGTGGTTTTCCAAGGTCACTGCTGGTTTCAAAATCTAAGTTTTTGCATATTTTTCAGATTCTTTTTTTTTTTTGAGACAGAGCCTCAAGCTATCCCCCTGGGTAGAGTGCTGTGACATCACAGCTCACAGCAACCTCCAACTCCTGGGCTCAAGCGAGTCTCCTGCCTCAGCTTCCCAAGTAGCTGGGACCACAGGCGCTGGCCACAAGGCCCACCTATTTTTTGGTCGCAGCCGTCATTGTTGTTTGGCAGGCTGGGGCTGGATTCGAACCCTCCACCTTAGCTGGCGCCTTAGCCACTTGAGCCACAGGTGCCAAGCCTCAAATTCTTTTTTAAAACAACTCTTAAAATATATGAGGTTTTTAACTTTAACAAAGCCCACTGATTTTTTAAATGCAAAAAGAACATCACCTGCCATTTGAAGTAATCATTTCTACTTGTAACTCATATGGGTTCCATGCTTATTTCTCTTTGAAGTTACCTGGATTTTTAAAAGGATATTTTTAAAGGACAGTGAGATTTACATCTAGTACTTTATTGTTTTTTCTTTTCCTTTACATAGTTCCATATGTATTGAAGAGCTGTGCAGAGTTTATAGAGACTCATGGCATTGTGGATGGAATCTATCGGCTTTCGGGAGTCACCTCAAACATACAACGGCTGAGGTAAGCAAAAAGAACAGCCCTAAGAGAATTCTTCCACGGTCCTTCCTCTCCCCACGCCTCTGTCCACAGATGTCAGGAGTATTAAAAACCCAAAGGGACTACGTGAAGGGTGGCAAGGCCAGAGATCAAACGTGGCTGTTTTCAGATGCCTGACAGCCCCTTAATCTAATCAGGAAACTCTTCAGCCTGATATAATTCTTTTCAACAAAAGCTCCTAGGGCTTTTAATCTGTTTCTTTGTCTTGAGCCAGATTTATCCTTCTTTGATTTAAGTTACAAGTTAGGAAAACGTGACTTATTATCCTTCACTTGCCTACCCAAAACTCAGTGAGGTTAGGATCCTGTTGTTTAGAACTCTGAGATCCGTATGAGTTTTTCTGTTGGCACACACTCAACATTTGATATTTTATTTGAAATAGGAATCAGAGGCCTCTCTAACTGATGCTGGTATTTTAAAAATTTCTGATGGATAAACTATTTCCAGTTCTTTGGCTTCATCCTAAACATTGGGATGTGAATTTCTATCACATTAAATTAAGAAGGTAAAATCCTTTATACAAAACAACATATATTTGTATTTTATATATGTACATATATATACATACATAAAAATAGAGTACATACAGTATATTTACAGTACACATACTATGCGTGGAGTATGTACAGTATATGAAGAGTATAAATACTGCTTATAAAGTACTTTCAGATTAAAACAATAGGTTTATGTATTTTGTACATTATTCTTTACCATCAAAAAGAACACAATTTAGGGTGGCGCCTGTGGCTCAAGGGAGTAGGGCGCTGGCCCCATGTGTTAGAGGTGGCAGGTTCAAACCCAGCCCTGGCCAAAAAAAAAAAAAAAGAAGAACATAATTTAATGTTATTTAATATGTTTACTAAATGTTCTTTCATTGTAAGTGTAGACTTTTAAAAGAAAAACATCCTTATTACAAGATTAGTATGTGAAATTTTGTAGGTTGTGCAGGTAATTCAGTTTTAATATTCTTCCTCCTATTTGGTTTCTGCCCCTGCCCGTCAAAATCTCAATTGTAATTAAGTTATACACAAGGAATAAAACATCCCTTTTTTTTTCCTAGAGAAGTGATAGCTGTTTAAAAAAAGAAGTGGTTTCTTGCAGCCACAGAGTCTGATGAATCAATCTAATGGTTTACTGTTAGCTCCAAAGTATACTACACAGTAGTTGGTATTCTGGAAGGACACTGGGGTGGGGCCAGCGCTTTCTCATTTAAGGACTGACCTTAACCTTGAAAAGGGAAATTTTTGGCTAAGTAAGTGAATAAGCTCTAGGTTGTTTTTGTTCTGTCCTCTTTTCAAGGCTCTGCTCAGTTCCTTTCAGGTTCTGATAGCATCAGGGATTTCCCTGCCCTGCGTTAAAGGGACAGACCCAAAGCACGGGAGAATGGGCAGTGAGCTGTGTAGAAAATGCTGGTTCTGAGAGTCCTGTTGATTTCTTCCCATGTGGCTAACGAAGGGAATACTCTCAAGACACCTAACATCCCTTCTTTATTAAAGCTCACATTTGTCATTTTTGAAAAGGCACATATGTATTATTTAAGGCACTGTATTCATTTAACTGGGGAAGTGTTTTCTAATTAGAAACCAGGCCTGGAATTGGACCTTGTGCTCAGACATCCCTTATGGGTTGTTTAAGAAGCAATGATTAAGCTCATCTGTCCCGTAGTAGACACCAACAGGCAGCCTAGAAGTTTCCATGGAGCATCAAAGTAATAGTTGATTATATAAAGTTATGAAACTGTTTGATGGAAGTGTTTCGGATTGTGTGTGAAAACACCACACTGTACCCCAGAAGTACATTAATGTACATAGTTACCATTCAATTAAAAAAATTTCAAAAAAAAATTAATAAAGTGCTGAAACCTTGGGTTTGAGTCTCCAGATAAAACAAGTTTGTTGACACAAATACATGGAGATGAGTGATAACAATCTGACCTATAATGATTTTTGGTCTCTCCTGTAAAAAAAAAGGGAGGTTCACTTTGAACAATATTTTGGAAAAACTGAGATTTCAATAGGCCTTTCTGGCAAGTAGTTTTCATCTTTCCTCAGTGTTCCTAACCAAGACTGTAGGCGTAAGTAATGCCATGGAAAATCCATTTGTACATGAGCACATGTCTTTCTAATCACAGCAGATTTTGCAAGGAAGATCCAGACCTGAAGTGGAAGTCTTCCCGTGGCTTCCTTCTGCCTGGAGTAGAAGGTCTTTTGAATCAAGGTCAAAAATACAGTCAGATCAGCAGTAGAGGGTCTTTTTACCCCTAAGCAGCCAAGCAGCTGCTGACACGGAACACATGTTCCTGGGATTGTTATGTCTCCGTCTGTGTTGTTTCAGGCAAGAGTTTGGCTCAGATCAATGTCCAGATCTGACAAGGGAAGTGTACCTCCAGGACATCCACTGTGTGGGCTCACTCTGCAAGCTCTACTTTAGGGAGCTGCCCAACCCCCTCCTGACTTATGAGCTCTATGAGAAATTCACGGTGAGTATTTGGATTTCCATTAATGGGGACTGGGTGGGACTCATGGATGGGCCAAGGAGAGTTTCAGCAGAATAACACTCAGCAGATGGTTGACATTATCTTAGCACGATGATGGAAGTAGGATGATAGAATGAGGAAAGTAGGGTAGTGGAACTGTTTGCTCAATTTTTCTTACTTGAATTTTCGGAATCATGTTGTTTGTTTTCAGAGCTGGGTTAAATTATCTCTATGTTTATTCAACTGACTGTGCCTTATTGTATAGGGAGGAAACTGAGAACCAGAGAAGTAAAGTGGCTGGCCCAAGGTCACACCAAAGAGGCAGGACAGGAATCTGAGGGTCCTGATGCTACGCCCACTGCTATTTCTTTTTTAAATCAGGCTAGTCCTTCTGTGCTTCTTTTGGGAGCCTGGGGAAAGAAATGGGTAGGTGAGTAGAGAAGGGAAAGGAAACAAGCAAAAGTTAGAAGAGAGGTAAGAAAGCTGGGAAGAGAAAAGAAACTGAGAAAAGCAACCAACAGAGAGTGCAGGATAGGCCAATGAGTTGGACGGGTGGGAAGGAAAGACGGGCAAGAGCAGAACAATTAAATGCCAGTTGTATGGTCACCAAATGGGGCACCCATAGACAAGGAGGAAGAACGCTTACAGGATTTCTGCAAATAGGACTTGAACATTTGGCTGCATGGGTGCAAGTGTAGAGTAGTTGGAGAGTTGGGTTTAACCAAGGGTGGGGTTCAGCCAGCCAAAGAGGGATGAAGGAGGTGGTAGTACAGGGGGTGAGGGGCCAGAGAGGGTGAGGAATTGAAATACTGGGCCATAGAATTTAGTGTGGATAAAAAAGGTAATGAGGCACAAGGTGGATGAATAAACAGTGAAAAAGTAGATCAAGGCTTGGTACCCGTAGCTCAGTGGCTAGGCTAGGGTACCAGCCACATAGCCCAGAGCTGGCGGGTTTGAACCCAGCCGGGCTTGCCAAACAACAATGACAACTACAACGAAAAAAAAAAAGCCAGGTGTTGTGGTAGTCCCAGCTACGTGGGAGGCTGAGGCAAGAGAATCACTTGAGCCCAAGAGTTTGAGGTTGCTGTGAGCTGTGATGTCACAGCATTCTACTGAGGGTGAAATAGTGAGACTCTGTCTCAAAAAAAAAAAAAGAAAGAAAGAAAAGAAGAAGAAAAAGTAGATCAAGAGATTATTCATCCCAGTGAGGTCAGTGGAGTGCTGGAGTACAGTCATCAGACAGGGATGTTCCAATTGAAATTACGCAGGGGTTGTAATTCTTGGGAACGACCAGATGCCGGCTCTAATGGTGGGAGGAAGTCTTTCTCATGCGTCCTGCGATAAACTTATTTCCAGCATATAAAAAGTTCTTCAGTTTGAAATGATACAGGAATGAATGAAACATGTTCGTAAAAATTGGGCTCAGGCCAATAAAAATATATTTAAGACTTTTCAGTGATACCAGGAGATAGTCATATGATAATTGGAAAAAAATTCAGATATACATACAATTGTCTACTAATGAAGGAGTGAAAAGAAGGATGTTCAAAGGACTTAACAGCCATTCATTTCAGTAATTACATTATGGATGGCATTTTTTTGTGGTATATTAACTGTATCTGCAGTAAGAGATCTTAGCACAGCAGTTCTCAACCTGTGGGTTTTTGACCCCTTTGGGGGTCGAATGACCCTTTCATAGAGGTTGCCTAAACACATCCTGCATATTATATATTTGCATTATGATTCATAACGGTAGCAAAATTACAGTTATAAAGTAACAGTGAAAATAATTTTATGGTTGGGGGTCACCAAACATGAGGAACTGCATTAAAGGGAACTGTTTCAATGCTTTATTATTAAGGCATTAAGAAGGTTGAGAACCACTGTCTTAGCAGGTCCCCCCTACACACACAAACACACACACTTACACACACACTTCCATCTCTCAATACCATATATTGCTGTTTTGGAATGTTTTTAATTCAGCAGAGTGATTAGGAGATTAATGTTCTCTGATCTCCATGTTAACAAATATAGAGAGGCATTGTATGGGTTATTCTCTCTCATGTGCCAGGATTTCTGAAACCAGGCTCCTACTAATGGACATTTAGGATTTTTGTTTCTCCTCTGCTTTAATAAACAACATAATAATCACATTTTTATACTTACAAATAAGTACTTTATACTTTTTTCTGTTTATACTTTCTTTATACTTTTGTCCATTTATAACCTTAAGGGAAAAATCACCCAAGCAGATTTTCTGAGTAGAGTTCTTGTTTAAAATTTTCTCACACACAATCTAACATATGCCCACTTAAGAGAAAAACTCAATTCAATTCAAGATGG
Source organism: Galagoides demidoff (assembly GCA_963574575.1). Classification (NCBI taxonomy): domain Eukaryota; kingdom Metazoa; phylum Chordata; class Mammalia; order Primates; family Galagidae; genus Galagoides; species Galagoides demidoff. The sequence goes on from CAUYQV010054608.1 coordinate 48,131, forward strand.
AGGGAAAGGGAAAGAGGGAGCAGAGGCGGGAGGGAGGGGGCAAGGGGAGGAAGGAGGGGATGGCTGTGCTCCCGTTTAATGGGCACAATGTAAGGGCATAGGTCGCCCCTGCTGGGTGTGGGACTCTTCCTAACAAATGAAAACATTGTAAGTAATTGTACCCTCACAATAACCTGAAATTTTAAAAAATTAAAAATAAAATAAATAAATAAAATTTTGTCACACAGTGCCAACATATCTTCCCCAGAGACAGGAATGCCCTTTTCCCCACAGACTGGCCAACACCAGGTATTTTCAACTTTTAAGCTATTTGCCTATCTGAGTCAATCAAAAATAACATCTCATAGTCATTTCAGTTTGTGTGTAAGATTTTGTTTTCTACATCATTGTAATCCTCTTATCAGGACAATAGTTTCATATTTGAATGACAGAATGGAATGTCATTATACTAATAAACTGAATGAGTCTAATTTCTTTTAACAAATACCGCATTCTATTATAGTTGGGGGTAAATAGGAATTCTTGTCTGCAAACTTCAGAAATACAATTTCTTCTTAGATATCATCTATAGGCTCAGAATAAAACCCACATTTATCTCTCCACTCTTCCCAAATACTGCTAATCACTCTGTTCTCTCACAGCAACTGAAAAATAGCAATGTAATATTTTGTCAACTTGTCATCAAATCTGAAAGAAATCTGACATTGTATTTAGGCAGTTTATGGACACTAAAAAGTAAAATAGGAATGTTTTGTTATGACAGCTAACCTCTACATAGATAGGACCTAATGAAGTTAACTGTGTTGAAGAATTTATCCTCTAAATTAGATTTAATCACAGTAATGAGAATATTATGATATAAGCAAACTTCCCTCCACTAAAGTAGAATAATATCTCAATGTAATAATAAGAGAATTAAAAAACTATTAGTGGAATAAAAATACTGATAATAGCTCTCATTTATTGAGTGTTTACTGTATGATAAACATCGTAAGTATTATCTCATTTAATACTCAGAATAACAATAGCCTTTGTTAGTATAGTTAGTAAGTGAAGGTAAAGATTTGAAATGTCTTATAGCTCCCACACTACTCAAAAATAGAGTTAACAGCACTCAAGTAGACCCAGGTATTAAATAACTTCATATGAAATAATGAAGGAACAATTCCATGAATGGTGTAAGGAAAATTGGCTAACTGTTGGAGAAGGGAAAAATCACATTGTATCCTTACAATTTAACAGATTTCGGAGTGGAGAAGAGTTTCCTATGTATCCTTACAGTTTAACAGATTTCAGGGTGGAGAAGGGTTTCCTAACAATAAAAGCAAAGGAAAAAAATCACAAAACACAAATTTAACAAACTGAAGTAAATACAGTAGAACCTCCATCGCTAACCACCTCCCTCCATCCATCCCCTCCTTAAGTTGACCTAATTTTCATGGACTAGACATACACCACATGGATGAAGGCCTAGTTCCTTACATTGACCATCTCCATATGTTGACCACTTTATTATAATGCCTTGGGTGGTCAACGTCGGTGTTAATGTATAAAAAATACACTAACAAAATTAAGAGGCAAATTACCAATCATAAAATACTATTTGCAATAAAGAAGATAGGAGATTAATGTTCTTTAATGATATAGAATTTCTACCTAGCAATAAAAAGAAAAAACTACGTAATATCTCACTAAACAAACAAGCAAAGAACTTCAACAGACAATTCTTTTTTTTTATTAATTGATAGCTGTATACATTCATGCAAACATGGGGTACATTGTACTGTTTTCATATACAATTTGAAATACTTTCATCAAGCTGGTTAACATAGATTTCATGTCATTTGCTTAGTCATTGTATCAAAACATTTATATTCTAGTTCTAGAAAAGTTCACTTGTA
>CAUYQV010054613.1:0-28508 GCA_963574575.1 Galagoides demidoff
CATTGTGGCGGGCGCCTGTAGTCCCAGCTACTTGGGAGGCGGAGGCAGGAGACTCTCTTGAGCCCAGGAGTTGGAGGTTGCTATGAGCTATGATGCCATGGCACTCTACCCAGGGGGATAGCTTGAGGCTCCGTCTCAAAACAAACAAACAAACAAACAAAAAAACAAAGTAACCTTGAGGTAATGCATTTGGTAACCTGGGTTCTCCAGAGAAACAGACCCAGTAGGATACACATGTATATCCCAGATTATACAGGGATTACAGTTGGCAATTCACACTTGCAGTTTCTGCATTCAGGATTTAGCCAACCACAGATCAGACATATTTTTAAAAACTGACAAAAATACCAATAAACAAAAAATATAAATAAAAAATATACCATATAGTATAATAACTATACAACATTTACATTGTATTAGCTGTCATAAGTAATCTAGAGATGATTTAAAGCAAATGAGAGGTTATGTGTAGGTTATACAAAAATATTATGTTATTTTTACATCAGGGACTTGAGCATCTGTGGATTTTAATATCTGAGGAGGTCCCAAAACCAATCCCTCTTGGATACTGAGGGCCAACTATATCCTATATGTCTAATATATATTATACATGTAGTGTATAGTGTATAATGTGTATGATAAGGAATTGGCTCATGCCATTGTGGAGGTGAGAAGTCCAAGATGTGCAGTCGGCAAGCTGGAGACCCAGCAGAGCTGATGGTATGAATTCTAGCTCAAGCCTGACTCTGAAGGCAGGAGAAGATCATTGTCCCAGCTTGAAGACAATCAGGAAGAGAGAAAAAATTTGTACCCAGCCTTTTATTCTATTTGGGTTTTGTATGGACTGGAAGGGGCCCACAGCCCACCCACATTGGGGAGGGCAGTCTGCTTTATTCGGTCAAGTGTTAATCTCATCCAGAAGCACCCTCACAGACACACCCAGAAATAATGTTTAACCAAATATCAGAGCACCTCCTGACCCTATCACTTTGACACACAAAGTTAGCTATCACAGGTAGGTGTTGTTTTGATATCTTTGTAGAAATGAGGAAATAGAGGTACAAAATGATTAGGCAACTTGTTCAAGGTCACAGGCAGGTAGTGGTAGAGACAGACCCCAAACCTAGGAATTCTGGATCCCCGAATCCTCCCTCTTTGTTAGTACAGCAAGTTAGCGTTCAGATGGGGAAACTGAGGTGGCAGAGGTAAGTCAGGAAAGGGGGGAAGTGGAGGAGTCAGTGTTGTGCTAAGGGTGTCGATCTAGGGAGACACAGAGGTGGGATTTGAACTCAGGTCTCCTGACCCCAGGCCTAGCTCCCAGGAGTCTTTCAACTCCGACATGGGGTGTGCTCTGTATAATAGACATTTTGCTTGTGAGAAGGAAAAGGTTAACTTTCAGTTATACATCTGAACTGTTGACTTAAGCACTCCATGCAGAAGTTCTGGCTGTTTTACCTTATCAGCATTATAATTTGTGTCTGTAATATTCCAGTCCTGAAATATTCTCAGGTGAGTTGGCCTGCTGGGATGGGAATGACGACTGCTTTAATAATGCTACCTTCCATTTCTAAAGCATTTCAGACTTTTTAGAGCATTCTCGTGTATACCTATTCTTTTAAAATGGATTACGTTGACAAAGTGGATTTACTGTGGGGTTGTGATCTTTTGTGGGTGTGGATGGAAAAAAAAGGATTTTTACCTCCTCTTAACCAAGATTAGAAAAGAAAAAAAAAAAAGAGCTATGAGAAGATGGCAGAAGAGAAGAGAGTATTTCTTCATGAAGGCAGCATGGTCGCTGGGAGACAGCCTGTTGGAGACTGGAGGGTGTAATCATAGAAATTGGCCGTGGAAGCCAGACAGTTCTGGGCTTGAATCTTGGCTCTGCCATTTGATACGTATTATGTCCCTTCTCTGAACCTTTCTTCATTTGTAAAACAGGAATTACTGTTTTTTCCATGCAGAATAGTTGTAAGGATGAGAAACACCTGTCCTGTGCATGGCCCATAGTCAGCTCTTGATAAATAGTAGCCATTACAAATCCTCCCAGCTCCTACCAGTAGGACTAGCCTAGTAAAGTCCTGAGCTGCATGTTCTGAAAGCCTTTGCCCTGCCTCCTCTTTACTGCCCAGCTCCTTCACTTGTGGGGATCAGACTTTACTACTTATTAGATTCTTGTCCCCACCAGTGGGTCAGCTGGAAGTCCTCCTGTTCTAGGCTAGGTGGGGGTGGAGAAGCACCTGTCTCTCATCCCCATGTGCCCAGGCCAGATAAAAGGACCTCTAGTTTCCATTCTGGATTCCTTCTCTGAACCTGGTCTGCCCACTTGGCCTACTCCTACCTGCCAACCTTTCTCCAGCCCTGTCCAGATCACTATCTCCTGAGCTGTACCCATTGCTGTTTTTCCCAGCCATTGGTTAACTGTTGGTAACAAAATGAGCAGTTCTTTTCTTCCTTTCTTAATTTTATTTTGGACAAGGACGTGTTTCACATGGATCAGTTTATGAGGATCTCCACTATTTCAAGTGAGATAGTGGACTTGGTTAATGGCATCCAATTTCTGGTCGTATTTAGGGTGAGAATCAGGTAAGCTAGTGGTTTACTGACTCTATTCATCAGCTAGTGGCTGCACACAGCTGACTGGCCTGCTTACTCAAAAGTAATAAGCTGGTTGGTGACCAGTTTAGAGATAGACTTGATGTCCCATTCCTGGTTTTTTACCCTGTTTTCTCCTTATTTTGTGCCTGCAGTATAAGAGCGGAACTTGCTAGAAGCCAGGTTTTGGCTTTGCTTTTTCTAGAACCACCTCAAAAGGATCTGGTAGCTTCATGGCACGGGAGCCAAGATTGGACAGACGTCAGCTGTGCTGGGGGTGACAGGTGGAGGGCTGCTGCTTCCAGCGGGGGCCCCGAGGGCTAGGCCAGTGATCACACTGGCCAGCAAGCCCAGGCCAAACAAGGGCAAGGATATAGGTGCCACCTGGGCCTTCCCATGCCAACAAAGAGGTGGCTCATTAAAGTGAAACCTGTGACATTGACTATTAGAGTCCATGTAACTTTTTGGAATTTCTGTCGTTGGAGCTTTTTGACTTGATTCAGCTCCAAGGATCCAGGTCTACAAGTCTCTACTTTTTGTCAGAAGTCGCTCTTTGACTTGGCTGTAGCTCCTGAAAGCACTATTTGTGGGATGAGAAGTGTGCTTCCTCTATTGACTTTTTCCCTTTCTGCTCCTCTGTGATCAAAGTGTGGGGAATTGAAGATCTTTTAAGATGTAACCTCGGAACTCTCAAAAATTGGGTGATTTTAATTTTGCTCAGGCCAGTCAGATCCATCAGGTGCCATTCTCATTTGTTCGAGGAAATGTTCTGGGATAAAAGACAGAAATTATTTAACAGGCTGTTACCAAAGGGGGCCTAGTAATAATCTCTCACAAAGGATTTGGCAAAATTACCTTTCCCTTGAAAATTTGAAGTTTTGGTGTTTCCTCTGAAGAGTTTGATTTCATTTGCGTATGGAATTCTGTTGTGTTGGGGAGTTGTATTAAATTACAAAAGTGATAGTTTGCATGGAAATGGAAGAATAAGTTAGGCCCTTGAAAATGGGTGAATAAGTTATGTCCATGAAAATGGAAGATTGAGTTATAGCCAACATTTCTTAGTTGAGCCATTTATGGTTAGCCATGTCTAGTTTATCCCCTCTGTGAGTAATAAGTTTCCAGCTTGCCCAACTTTTCTGACCAGCGTGGTTTGAACAAGTCTCAAACTCAACTAGATTGGACTCAGAGCAAACTTGTCTAACTATAAAGCCCAGAGGAACATTCCAAAGAAAGAAATTTGACCAAAGACAAATTTTCATATGAAGAAGACACATAATTATTGGTCAAAGCTTTAAAACCTGACACTACCACTAAATGGGTGACTTTGGGCAATTCATTTAATCTCTCTGAACCTTTCGTTATCTCTGTATAAAATAGGTATAAAAAGTGTTACTTTATAAGGGTATGCCTGCACAAAGCTCGATTTGTATTAATTGTTTTTATTATTTCTGTAAGAACATCTAAATAACTTTTAGGTTATCTATGCTTTTGCTCCCTTCTCTGAATGTTTTTAACAGATAGAAAATTATATTGTTTGCAGGGATGTGGAAATCGGATCTGCTGATTTAGTAAGAAAAATAAAAAACCCTCTTACATCTATATCTCATTTTTTGCTTACTTAAATATTTTGTGTTGTGAAATGTCCCACATACAAGAGTGTGTGCATTTGTATTTATATAGTATAAATAATAACTAAATTAATATCTGTAGCATTTGGCTTAAAGATAGAACAATTCTGTACCTTTGTAGCCTCCTGGATTCCATGTCTTTTTCTCCTTCCAGACACAATCACTGATCTGCATTTTGCATTAATAGATCTTTTGTTTTTTATTGTTATCATTTTATTACTTATGTGTTTATCCCTTGATGATATTTTAGTTTTGTCTCTTTTGAATTTTATATAAATAGAATCACACTGTATGAAATGTGTTCCTTGTTCAACTTGTATTGGCAGGTTTTAGCCATGTGGTTGTGTGTAGCTATAGTTTATTCATTTGTACTCATTTTCAGTGTTTTATTTTATGAAAGTACCCCAGCATATTTATCCATTCTATTGTTGGTAGACGGTGGGGTTTCCAGCTTAGCTATTTTGGACAATGCTGCTCTGGTACATGTCTGCTGGGGTTCACCCAGGTGCATTTCATGGCATATCCCTAGGTACTGAGTTTCTGGTTGTTGGGTACCCCTATCCAGCTTTGCTAGATAATGCTAAACTGTATCACAGTAGTTGCTTCTGTTTACACAGTCCCCAGGGGTCCATGAGACTTTCCTGTTGTTCTGTATCTTGTCATCTCTTGGCTTTGACCTTCTACTTTCTACTTATGGAAGTTAAATGGTATGTGCCCTATAAGTACTGCTTTGGTGGCAGCTCATTCATTTTGATAAATGATTGTTTTGTTATTGTTCTAAGTATTTCCAAAATTTCCCTTATGGCTTGTTTTTGACCCATTTTGTTTTTAGCAGTATGTTTTACAGTTTTGAGATGTTTAGGTTGTGTTTTTGTAAGTTATCTATTTGTTGTTGAGTTTTAATGTAATTGTGTTATGGTCAGATAGTTTATCTGTATGATGCCTAACCTTTGAAATCTGTTCAGACTTTCTTGTCTAAAACATTGTTAAGTTTTGTAGTTATAAACCATATATACTTCAAAAGAATCTGCATTCTTCAATGTACTGTTTTCTCTGTCTGTTAGGTCATGCTTGCTACTTGTGTTATTACAATCTCCTAAATCACTTACTTTTTTTTTTATTTACTGGTATGATAAAATCTTCCTGCATTACTGGTTAACCAACTATTCCTTTTCTTGTCAATTTGTGATTTATGTATCTTGAACCCATATCATTGGGTTCATACAAGTTCAGAATTTTTGTTAGCCTAGTAAATTGAATTTGTGAAATTATGAAATGACCCCTTTATCTATACTTTTTGCCTCAAAATTGATTTCATCTGACATTAAAATAGTCACACCAACTTTATTTGGTTGGCATTTTCTTGATATATCTTTTTCTACCCTTCTACTTCCAACATTTCCATAGCCTTATAGGTATAAGGACAAAAATCAGATAGCTTGGTTATTTCTTTCCAAATACATTTTTACATTTTTTTATCTGTAAAATTTAGCTATTTAAGATGATTATAATTACTGAAATAATTGGCTTTTTTTTCCAACTTATTTTATGTGTGGTCTCTTTTGGTCCCACTTTTCTGTTTCTTTTCTCTAATTTGGACTGATTATTTCTTCATTTATTTTTGTTTCTTTATTAGCTTAAACACTTTATATTTTTATGCTTTTAGTAGTTAACCTAGAAATTTTAATGTGTATTAACAAAGTCTAAAGTTAGCATCTTTACCTTCCTTTTGGACAGCTTTAGAATCCAATTTTCCCAATCCTGACTTTTTTTTTGAGACAGAGTCTCACTGAGTGATGTGGCCTTATAGCTCACAGCAACCTCAAACTCTTGGGTGCAAGTGATCCTCTTGCCTCAGCATCTCATCCCCATCCTGACTTAACATGGCATTGTTATCCATAGTTTTTTCTATATTGATTTTTTAAAAAGGAAGGTAAACTATACCTTTATAATTCACCATCACTACCATTCTTTTCTTTCTTTCTTTTTTTTTTCAAACAGAGTCTCACTCTGTCACCCCAGGTAGTGTTGTGGTGTCACAGCTCATAGCAACCTCAGACTCCCGGGCTGAAGTGATTCTCTTGTCCCAGGCTCCCCAGTAGCTGGGACTACCAGTGCCCACCATATTGCCTGGCTAGTATTTCTGTTTTTAGTAGACCAGGGTCTTGCTCTTGGTCAGGCTGGGAGACTCACATCCTTTAGAGTTCTCTTCTTACTGGCCAATCCCTCATTGGCAAATTTTCACTGCTGGGTTGCTGCCTCCTTTTTGGCTCTAGGTGGCACCTTAAGCCCAGGTTCACCTCTGCTCTAATAAATGATTGGATCATTACCTGTCCCAAATGGGAAAGGTCCCAAAGGGATTATTTCAGTGGCGAGGGCTAACCTGGCAGTTGCAAGGGGTTTATGCCCAGGGGTCCTGGGAAACGTACCTCCTATAGCCACTCTTATTTGGTGTCTCCTTTGGCTGAGATACAGAGCAGAGTTTCTGGGTTGGAGATGGTTGTCCTGCTCCCCCATTTGACTCTATCTGTCCTCCAGGATGGTTCTCCCTGCAGGCAGTTGGGATGCCTCCTGTGAGTTATGGCAAGGATGAGCCTTCTGCCAGAGAGCCCAGGAAGGTGGGGAAGCTGGTTGGCCACCTCAGTTTTACTTTTCCCAGTGTAGGAACCATGAGTTGAGGGGAGATTTTTTGGTGCCTGGCAGAAAGTGGGTGTGTGTGGCAGATGTGAAAGTCTGGTTCTCCTACCATCTGCCCAGAGTTTTTCCACTTCACTGTGGCCTTGGGAACTGTCTCATCCTCATATCTGAGTGCTGTGTTGTTGCTGGAGAAGATCTCAGGGCTCTAATGAATGGTTGGATCATTACCAAATGGGAACAGGGCTCTAATGAATGGTTCAATATATATATATATATATATATTTACTAATATATATGTATATATATGTATTTTTTTTTTTGGAGACAGTCTCATTATGTTGCCCTTGGTAGAGTGCCGTGACATCACAGCTCACAGCAACCTCAAACTCTTGAGCTTAATCGAGTCTCTTGCCTCAGCCTCCCAAGTAGCTTGGACTATAGGCGCCTGCCACAGCTCCTGGCTATTTTTTTATTATAGTTGTCATTGTTGTTTAGCAGGCCTGGGGCAGGCTCAAACCTGCTAACCCCCGTGTAAGTAGCCAGTGCCATAACCACTGAGCTAATGGCACCGAGCTGATTGATTTTTTTTTAACTCACTAACCAGTTATTGTTTTCAAACTTTATATAATCAATATTAATATGAATTAATAAAAATTTGTAGTTTTCTTTGCTGTACTGTTTCTTCTGGTATCTCAGACCTTCCTTCTGACTCAGTTTCCTTCTTTGTATATCTTTTTACAATTTCTTTAGTGAGTATCTCTTAGTAATAACAGCTATCCATTTTTATTTGCTTGAAAATATCTTTATTTCACCCTAAAATGTCTTTATTCCATCTTGCTATATAGTTTTGCTAGATGTATTTGTTGAAGTTGATAGTTTTCTCTCAATTCTTTGAAGATGTATTTCTATTTCCCCTTTTGATGCTGAGAACTCATCTGGATCTTTGTCAGTGATCTATCTTTTCTCTCTGACTGCTTTCTTGCTCTTCTCCTTGATTTTGGTTTAATTTTATTAAATGTTGAGATTTTAATGTCAAGGCATTGATTTCACTTTATTTATTCTGTTTGGTATTTATGGTACTTCTTTAATCTAAGAAGTCATGTCTTTAATTTAAAAGAATCCTTAACCCTTATTTTTTTTGCATCTACCCAATTATCTTAATTTTTTTTTTTATTTCCTGGAAATCTGACTAGACATATGTTACCCTTTACTCTGTCCTCTGTATCACTTCATTTATGTATTTTAACTTTTTTCTCTGTGTGCTGCATTCTGGGTAATTTCTTCAAGTCTATCTTATAATTCATAAGGTCTGTCTATGGTTATGTTTAATATGCTATTGCTGTTTTAGTTTTCTTTCTTTTTTTTTGAGACAGAGCCTCAAGCTGTCCCCCTGGGTAGAGTACTGTAGCATCACAGCTCACAGCAATCTCCAACTCCTGGGCTCAAGTGAGTTTCCTGCCTTAGCCTCCCAAGTTGCTGGGACCACAGGCATTCACCACAACACCTGGCTGTTTTTTGGTTGCAGCCGTCATTGTTGTTTGGTGGGCCCAGGCTGGATTCGAACCCACCACCTTAGGTGTATGTGGCTGGTGCCTTAGCTACTTGAGCCACAGGCGCTGAGCCTTAGTTTTCATTATATATTTTACATTTCAGAAATTCTTTGCAGCTTTTAAAAAATGTAATTTGATTGTCTTTTTCATCATTTCTTTTATCTCTTGTATTTTTTTTACACATATTAAACTTATTTTATATTCTGTATCTGAATACCTCACATTATAATACCTCCAGTTTTCTTTTGATTTTCACTTATAATAATTTGATTACTCTTAGTTTTGGTTGAAAATCCATGTTCCTTGAAACTTTATCTGTGGAGGGGGTTAGAGCCTTGTGTGTATTTAAAATAACTGTCTCCGGAGAGAATGGATTTGCATTCATTTTAGCCATGGGACACTGCCAACCAAGGGCTGCTTTAATCACATTTTCAGCTTAGGTTGTTGTTATTATTCTTCCAACCCACATGGGTTAGTGTGAATTCTGCCCCTAAACCTAAAAGAATGGGGCTTTTGGTTAGGGATTTTCAGAATAGTTCTTTTTTTTTGGTGCCCCAAATAGATTTTAGCTCACTGGTAGCTAGAGAGTTTTACCCTTTTTGATGCCATCGGCCCCTTTGACAGTCTGGTGAAACTCTTAGATCCTTGTCGGAATGACAGTATTTGTACTTCAAACAACATCCATAGAATCAAAAAGGAAACCAAATATATTGAAATACAGCTTTATTCACAGATCTCATAGAGGCGTTCAGATTATTAACCTATAGTTATATCTCTGTTCTTGATGGAAAATACTGTTTTACAATATAACTCATTTCTTCAATTTCTTACAAGAGGGAATGGAGCTGGTATCAATTACCTATACAGAAGCACTGTAAGTCTGGAGTCTTCTCATATATATTTGAGTAAAGCTGTGGCAACAACATGGTACCTTGGAAAGAAATTTCCTGAGTTCTTAGTTTTTTGCCCATAGAGTTTCCAGTAAAATATGAAATGACCTTATATATTAATGATGATCTCAGGAAACAAGCAAACAGAAGGGACAATAAATGGAACCAGTTTATCTTAGAAAGCTGTTTTTGATTGATTTATTAACTGCCACAATAGAATCCAGTAGTTTATTCATTGTTCTTTTCAGCAGCCAAGAAAACATTGAACTGTTTCAAATCACTGGAAACAATCCAATTAAGCGTCTTTAGAAGATTGGTTAATTATGTCATATTCTTATAATAAAATCGCATGCAGCCATTAGAAAGAAGAGATAGATAATCCCTTATAGAATGAGCTCAAGATATGTCCTTAAGTGAAAAAGGAAAGGAGGAGATGAGTACATTGCGTGTTCTCACTTTTTAAAATCTGTCCATTCACAAAACATGTGACATTTCTGGAAAGAGGCACCCCGGTACTTGGTAACGGTGATTATTTCTGGGAAGGAACGTGAGGTCTGAGAAGAGATGGGAAAGTCTTGCTTTTCATTGTGTATCTTTTTGTACTGTTTGAATGTTTTGCCATGTGTATGTATTAGCTCTAATTAATTCATTAAAAAATGAACTGTCTTTGCTCTTAGCAGCTATTCATATGGAAATGAAATGAAAGCACATAAAGAATATGTACTAATGAAGCCTGTCAAGTGATGGGTTTCACTAATACAATACTCTGTATGAAAAGAAGACATTTTTAACAGCTAGGCCTGCCCCCAATAAGACCCATACTGACTGGTTCTTGGGTTTGGGGATGAAGACCGGGAGGCCCATGGCTCAGGGTGTTCTCCATGCCCTCGGTACGTCTTCCTGGGGCTGCTGTCTGGGTCACACCACACACACTCTGCACTGCTTTGTAGCTGACTTCTGCTCCTATTCTCGGTCTGTGAACTCTTGGAGGGAAGTGTCTCCCATAGTGCCTGGCCCAGAGCAGCCCTACAATAAATGGTGACAGAATGAGTCATTCTTCATCCTTCATGGAGGGATGTCTAGGGATGCAGAAATCGTAGGAGGACCCATGTCTTCCTACAGTGGCGCGGGTCTTGGCTGTTCTCAGTTGGATGAAGGGGCAAAGGACAGAGTGGTGGTGATGAAGCGAAATCAAGAATGCAGAGTCTGATCAGGGCACCATTCCTTGACATCCCTAATTTTACCCCAAATCTCTGTTGTGGGGGGTGTCTGCTGGTGGAGGAGACAAAGCCAGCAGAACAGTGGGAACAAGGAGGCGGGAGCAAATCAGAGAGAAGTTGGGTAACAGCAGTTGTTCAGTGAAATTTCACAGTGCCTTTCAAGAATGAAATTCGATTTATATTTAGAATTTGATTTTAATCCAGAAGAAACAGACAAGCTGGTTAATATTAAGACTCTGTATGAACTAATTTGTGTCAGTTATTGAAAGGATTTGTAATCAAGCGTGAAAGGGACGTCTGGTCATGTTCATTCATTTATTCATTCATTCACTTACTCCAAATGTATTGTTGAGACATTGTGTCCCATGAGGAACACAGAGAGGAGTTAGACAGGTCCTCTGTCCCCAAGTGGCTTATCACCAAAAGATAATTGTATGTAATAGTTAAAATTGATATCTTGGGAACACACCAATCCCCTCCCCTCATCCTCTCTCCCCTTCCTTGGGTACCCCTTCCCTCAACTTGAATTGAGTTTTTCTCTTATGTGGGTGTGTATTCAATCGTCTGCTGGCTTCATATTAGTGTTGAATACATTGGATATTTGCTTTTCCATTCTTGTGATACTTTACTAATAAGAAGAATGTGTTTCAGCTCCATCCTGGTAGTTATTTAATCTCTCTGTGGTTCAGTTCCCTTATTGTTAATATGAGGATAGTGCATATTAGATAGGATTGAATAAGGTAACAGATGTAAAGCACTAGGACTGTACCTGGCATAATTAGGACTCGGTAAGTGTCAGTGTTTAAAATCATTTAGCCTTTTTGCCATGTGAGGACACAAGAAGAAGACAGCCATCTGTGAGCAGGAAGTGGGCTAACTCTGTTGGTGCCTTGATCTTAGTCTTCTGAGCCTCCAAGAACTGTGAGGAATGCATTCCTGCTGTTTGCAAAGCAAAAAAATTTTATTGATTCATTGAATTTTTTTTTTTTTTTTTAGAGACAAGGTGTCTGTTGCTCTGTTATAGGCTAGAGTGCAGGGGTGAGATCATAGCTCACTATAACCTCCAACTCCTGGGGCACAAGAAATCCTGACTCAGCTCCTAAGTAAACTACAGGCACGAATAATTATCCAGGCCTGGATAATTTTAATTTTTTGTAAAGGCGAGATCTGATTATGCTAAGCAGGTTGGTCTTGAATTCCTGACTTCAAGTGTTCTTCCTGCCTCGGCCTCTCAGAGTGTTGGGATTACAGGCATGAGCCACTGAGTCTGGCCTCATTGAACATTTTTGGAACTCCTGCTATGTGCCGGGTGCTGCTGTAGGTATTAGGGGGGTTGGGGAGATGAAAACATCATTCCTGTCTTTAAAGAACTCAGCTGTCAGTTGGTATTATCTCTTCTTTTGGCTCTTTCAAAGCCACTCAACATTTAGTGGCTTAAAACTACAATACACATTACTAATCTTTACAGTTTGTGTGGGTCAGAAATTCAGGATCAGCTTGGCTGGGTAGTTCTGCTCAGGATGTCTCATGAATTTATATCCAAAATTCCGTCCAGGACTTTAGAAACACCTGCAGCTTGGCCAGGGCTTGAGGATGCATTTCTAAGTGGCTCAGTCATATAGTGGCAAAGTTGCTTCTTGTCCACATAGGTGTCTTCGTGATGCTACTTGACTATCCTAGAACACTGTGGCTGGCTTTCCTCAGAGCAAGTGACCCAAGAGGCCAAGACAGAAACTGCAATGCCTTTAATGACCTAGCCTCAGAAGCCAAACAGCATCACTCCTGCTGTATTTTATTGGCCTCACAAGTCAGCCCTGTTTCAGTATGAAAGGGGACAATACATGCTTGGGTACCAGTAGGTGTGCATCCTTAGGGACTGTCTTGGAGGCTAGCTACCACAGTTGGGGAAGAATACATATAGTCATCTGGAAAGTGCAGTGATGGAGATAGATCCCGGGGGTCTTCTTGAGGCATCTCAGTCTGCTTAGGAAAGGAGAAGGTGAAGCCTGAGTTCAATCTTAAAGGAAAAGAAGATGTTTTGCCTGGAAAAAAGGGAGTGTTCAGGGCAGGTGAAAAGGCAGAACTGAGAATGTGCATAGTGTACTCTGAAAACTTGAAGGACGTCTCTTGGCCTGGAACAAAGGGTCCGGTGGTGCATTTGGTAAGAAGATAAGTATGGTGATGGGGTCAGAGTGACCTACCTGTATTAGAAGGAAGTGATAATTTAGACAGGTTGTGACAGCTGCACTTCCACTCAGGAAGAATGAAAACTATTTCATTTCCTTTAAGGATTTACCCTCTAAAAACACTTTGTGGTGTTTAAGGTGGCCATGCACGGATCCATCCACCCACCTACCCATTCATCTGCCATCCACCCACCCATCCGCCCATACATCTAGACAATATTTATTCATTGGGTGCATATGTACACACATATACATATAGAATTTTAGCATCTCTGCATTTCTTTTTCTTAACAACATTAATTACTCCTTGCCATTATATTATTTTGTTTTGCTACTTGCGTCTGTCTTTAAATGGAAACTGCAAGATACTGGGGACATCGTGTTTACAGCATTATACCCTTAGTGTCTAGAATACTGCCTGTTACATAGTAGAGCCTGAGTGTAGTAGAATAATGGAAGAATGGAGTGAGGGGATAGAAGTGTGTGGGAATGTGAGGGGGGGAAGTGTCCAGGTCTTTCTTGGGTGGTGGAGGGAGGCTTTGGAGAAGGCTTTGCAGGGTCCTTGCTGAATGAACCGATCTTGCCAGGTGGATGACTTGAGGAAGAGCTTTCAAGACATAGGAGGTCATGTAAACCAAGAAGTGGAGGCATATAAGAACATGGCCTCAGTTCAGGGTGATGCTTTTCTCTCTCCCTATAGTACGTGAAACCAAAAGTATAATTACAAGGCAAAAAGAGTTTATTTAATAACTCATATTAAAAAATACATCTGGGGAAGTCTTCCTTAGAGATATTATGTACTTAAAACCTCATTAGTGAATAGAAGGTCTTTGTGCCAACACACATGCCAGAGTTGCGTGTCCTACCACTAGTGAGCCTTATTCTCAATATTGTATGTTCATCTCTCAAAATATATTTCCTTGCTGCTGTATAGAGTTGCTGTGATGAGGTGGTTTCAGGCATCTCTAATGACTTAAAGATGCCTTTTATCTCAGATTGGTACTAGTTAGAGACACAGTTGGAGATATTCTGTAGGTCTGCGATGAGTACAGGTTAATTCAGATATGGTTTATACGCCTAGACCATAGGGCCAGCTGAGGTCTTTTTGGTTATGGTTTTGCCAAGGTTCTTCCTCAAGGTGGGAATGCTGGCCCCTGTCTCTTTTCTGTGAACTTCAGGAAAAAGTTGCTCAGAGGAAAGATAAAACCTTCATAGATTTCCAAATACTACATTTGTGGAATTCTCAGCTGTGTTCAGGGTACGTGGAGGTATTAACACTCATGACCTTTGAAAACTTAGCAGAATATCCCAAGAATGGAAGAAAAAGTATCCAATGTACTCAGCCCTACTATGAAACTAATTTATAGCTTTCATAGGAAAGCTGTAACCCAATTTTAGCCCAGGAACATGGGGAGAGGGGAAAGGGGAGAGGGAGGAGAGGGGAGTGGGGAGAGTGGATGGAGGGAGGGTGATTGGCAGGATCACGCCTATGGTTCATCTTATAAGGGTACATGTGAATCTCTCTATAGAATATAAATGTCTTAACACAGTAACTAAGAAAAAGATATGAAGTCTGTGTTAACGAGTTGGATGAAAGTACTTGAAATTATATAGAGAAATAGTACATTGTACCCCATGATAGTATTAATGTACACTGTTGTGATTTAATAAATAAAATAAAATAAAATAAAAAAGAAAAGAAAACCATTTCCAAAGATACCAAATTACTGAAGCTAAGAATTTTCACTGGTCTGCCTTTCCTGTCAGTAATGTCCCTTGGTTTTTTTATTATTACCCATCTCTACTCACACTTTACAAGGCACAGAGGCAATTAATTTTTGCTTCCACTGGGAAAGGAGAACTCAAATTTGATCTTAAAATATAATACAAAGTTAACAGTAATTGGTCTTTGGGTGGAAGAACCACAGGTTATGTTTTTCTTTCTTCTGCTTTTCATTTTTAATAAACAGGCATTATCATTTTATAATGAGTTTAAAACCAAGAAACTGGAGGTGGCTCACACCTGTAATCCTAGCACTCTGGGAGGGTGAGGTGAGTAGATTGGTTGAGCTCACGAGTTTGAGGTTGCTGTGAGCTATGATGCCATGGCACTCTATCCAGGGCAAGAGAGTGAGATGCTAACAAAAAAAAAAAAAAAAAAAAGGCCAAGATAGCTTTTGCTTTTCAACATTTTTCCTATATATGAGCTTTAGAGATTGTTTTAGTAAAGTGGGTCCTGATCCTCCTCCATTGCCTCTTTGGAGCTCACTTTTTGATGTCAGTAATGGTGTATTGAATCATCCAGCAGAGGATGATTCTCATTTATTAAGTAAAACTTGCCTGGAGAAGGGCAGGGCACAGCTAAGCCAGGAGACCACTGAGGTCATCAGAGGCTAGATTGAGCTGCCAAGGAGGAGACATTTATCCCCTAACAGAGGCCTCTAAATTGCCATCAAGGAAGCATAGAAACGACCAGTCTTCTGTGACCCTCTGCTATTAGTAATAAGGCATGTGAAACTAGCAAGCCCAGTGTTGCCCTGGCATGAGCCTGCCAATCTGCCCATATGCCTTTTGAAATACTCTCTTCTAAAGAAAATTAAAAAAAATAAATTTTTTTAAAAAGGAAGGGGTTGGGGGAAAGGAAGAGCAGAGAAAGGGAAGGAAGGAGGGGGTGAGAGAAGGAAAGAACAGAGAGAGGGAAGGAGGGAGGGGGTGGGGTCTTGGTGTGTGACATACCTTTGGGGGGCAAGACACATTATAAGAGGGACTTTACCTAAAAATGCAATCAGTGCAACCTGGTATCTTGTACCCTCAATAAATCCCCAACAATTAAAAAAAAAAGAAAGAAAATTAAAAAAAAAAACGAAACACTTTCTGAAATACTCTCTTATAACCATCCTTTCAGATCTTATGTTCTCATCCTCTGAGGCCTGTGCCTAGCCCCAAGGTAACCAGATGACTGTGTGCCGTGTCAGATGAAATCCTAGATCTGGAAGAAAAAAAAGGCCACAGCTTTGAGCAAAAATAAGACAAGGTTGACAAGAAATCCTCAGTATTTGACCAGCTCACCGATTTTTAACAACCAGGCTCTGGTTACTGCAGAAAGCACATGCAGGTGACAAAGAGGATGAACTCAGCCTTCCAGCCAACCAACTGGCCATCCATCACTTAAACACAGAGCTGTTTGCAATGCTGCTGGAGTGGCTTGCCCATGACGTGGCTTAATGGTGTGCTTGCAGCTTTTCCTTAGATGAAGATTTCAGAGGTTATTTCATCTCATAACACTCGGGCAGAGCCTAATACCTTATTAAGTTATAACTCAAATGCTTCTTTATCGGAAGATAGAGAAGGGCAAACATGAGAAAATCCCCTGATACACACCAGTTGGGAAAAAAATGGGTGGGCTGGCTTTTAATACAGCTGTGATCAAAGATGCTGTCCTTAGAAAACTGCCCTGGAATCATAGCGTGTGTTTCTTCACTCAATTCTAACGTGGCAAAAATCTTCAGCCCTCTAGACAGAGTGGTGCCTAGAGTCCCTGATTGCTATTTCCAGAAGTCTGCGGGACAGGGTCGTAACAACTGCAGACGCCCCTAGAGGGAGTCCCTAAATACTGTGAGGACTGAGTGGCTGCCTTCACAAAGAACCAGAAGGATCTGGTATCTCCATGACTGCATGATGAAGAAACTGGGTCTCAATTGTGACTGGCAGCCAGATCTCCAAGAATTTCTTAACCTTATTGTCCACATAGCTATGGCTTGCCATGGGTCCTTCATCAAGGCTGGCCATTCCCACAGGCAAATCTGGGGAGCCCCATGGGCCTGGTTTTCAGGCCACCTCCTTTATTTCCAGTCCTCCCAATCTCCCAGCACACCCACCAGTCCAAGTAGGCCACTCCTGCTGGTGGTGATAAAACAATTTAAACCACACCCACTCACCCACATGCCCACCCCTTCCGGATTGTGGATAAGATTGGGTTTTCTTTTCTCCATCCCTTCAGCAGTTGTATTTATAAGGGCCTAATATGTGCAGCTCAGAATAGGAAGAAGACATGCATTTTTCCTTAAGGAATTTATAGTCACAGAAGGGCAGATGGGGATCCACACACGAATAGATTTTACATAGCCAGAAGTGGATGTTTCCTCAGGGAAGGCATAAAGTGTTATAGGCCTGAATCTCCACTGTTTATAAGAGGACAGCATAAACAACTAACCTGGATATATTTATGAGCATCCATGTGCACATAAAGAAACGAGTTTATTTTCCTGAAGTTTCTCTAACATATGGCCATTTCCCCCTGCATTATTTCTATTTATTACACACTGGCAAATTTATCATCCTGCATAAATGTCGTTAAATTCTACTCTTTACTCCGAGTTAATTTGTTTGCTTTGTAGCCAAAGGGTTATTCTTGTCTTGTCTGGAAGACAGAAAACAGAAGTGTGTCCTTTGTGATGACTCCTCACCCTCCTTTCTTCATTGATCAGCTGTATTTCAGCAGCAGTGGACTGAGATTGTCTCTAGAATTTATTCCAACTTGGGGTTAAAAAAAAAAAACACCTCAAAAGCTAGAGTCTTCCTCCCCTTGGACAGATCCTCAAATAGCCAGCCTCTGTTTCTTTCCCACATTTTTAGACCTTTCCCGGCTCCTCTGGAGTCCAACAGCAGTTAGCTATCATTTATTGAGTATTTACATATCTTTACCTCAAATTCTCTCCCAATATCAGATGAAGAAACCGAGGCCAAAAAGTCAAGTAATTTGGCTAAGATCACCCAGCTAGAATCTGGACTGATATTTTCGGAGTCCCGCCGCTGTGCTATGCTACTTTTAAATCAAAGATCCCAATAAAAGAGAAGATGCACTTTCATTAAAAGAAAAAAAAAACTCAAATCTTCTCAAGCCCACAGGCTTTAAAAAATAGCTTTCATTCATCCTGCTCTCTTATATTGATAATCCTTCATTCTCCTGCCTGCTCATATCTAGGAGGTGGGTAAAGGAGGAAGTAATAGCAGGGGAAAGGAGCTGGCTATCATAGCTGCTCCCGCAGAAAGTGGAATGGGGTCCTGCCTTTTATTTTTATTTCAGAATATTATAGGGGTACAAATGTTTTGGTTATGTGCCTTGCTTTTGTACAGTTTGAATCAAAGTTATGTGCCTGTCACCTGGATAATGTGCCTTGTACCTGTTAGGAGTGAATTGGTCCCACCCTTCTTGCCCCCTCCCACCTGCTTGCTTTCTGTTGACTTTTACTACCAAATGTGTACATGATTATTTTATTATTCTTATTTTTTACTTCAAAAAAATTTCAGAATATTATGTGGGTGCAAGCATTTTGGTTACATAATTTGCTGTTGTACAGTTTGTGTCAAAGTTGTAAGTGTGCCCGTCACCCAAACAGTGTGAACTGTGCCCATGAGGTATGACTTTACCTTCCCCTCTTCCTCCTGCCATGTGCTTGATTTCCGATGAGTGTTATTTCCATATGTGCACATAACTGTTGATCAGTTAGTTCCAATTTAATAGTGAGTCCATGTGGTGTTTGTGTTCCCATTCTTGTGGTACTTTGCCTAGAAGAATGGTCTTCAGTTCCATCCGGATTGTTATCAAAGGTGTGAGTTCACTATTTTTGAATCCACTCATGTATTGGCGGGCACTTGGGTTGATTCCACATCTTTGTGATTGTGAATTGTGCTGCAATGAACACTCCAGTGCAGGTGCCTTTTTGATAAAATGACTTTTATTCCTTTAGGTAAATATCTCATGGTGGGATTGCTGGATCAAATGGTCACTTTTAGTTCTTTGAATTATCTGCATACAGCTTTCCATAAAGGTTGTGCTCGTTCGCAGGCCCACCAATAGTGTGGAAGAGTTTTTGTCAGCATCTATGCCAGCATCTGTTGTTTTGGGATAACAGCCTTTCTCACTGGACTTAGGTGATATCTCATTGAGGTTTTGATTTGCATTTCCCTGATTAGAGACATTGAGCATGTTTTCATATGTTTATTGGCCACTAGTCTATTTTCTTTTCTTTCCTGTCTTTTTTTTTGAGACAGAGTCTTACTTTGTCACCCTGGGGTTGAGTGTCATGGTGCTATAGTTCATAGCAACCTCAAACTCTAGGGCACAAGCAATCCTCTTGCTGGACTATAGGTGCCCACCACAATGCCTAGCTATATTTTTAGAGACAGAGTCTTGCTCTTGCTCAGGCTGGTCTCAAACTCCTAAGCTCAAGCAATCCACCTGCCTTAGCCTCCCAGAATACTAGGATTACAGGCATGAGCCACTTCACCTAGCCTTGTCTATTTTCTGTTGACAAACTTTTGTTCTTGTTTTTTGCCTACTTTGTTCTGGGGTTGATTTGTTTCCTGCTAATTTGCCTGATTCTGTTATTAGTCCTTTATTGGATGTAAAGCATGAAAATATCTCCTCCCATTCTATAGGTTGTCTGTTCACATTATTGATTGTTTCCTTGGCTGTGGAGAAGTGTTTTAATCAGGTTCCATTTGTTAATTTTTGTTGTTGCTGTGATAGCCTTTGGGGTCTTCATATATTCTTTCCCTAGGCCATGTCTATTAAGAGTTTTTCCAACATTTTCTTCTAGAATTCTTGTGGTTTTATGCCTTAGGTTTAGGTCTGTTGTCCATTGTGAATTAACTTCTGTGAGTGGTGAGAGGTGTGGGTCCTGTTTCAATCTTACTACATGTGGCTATCCCATTTTCCCAGCACCATTTATTGAATAGGGATTATTTTCCCCAGTGTATATTATTGTCTGCTTTGTCAAAGTATGAGGATGGTTTTATATCTGGGTTTTCTGTTCTGATGTACTGGCCTAGGTCTCTGTTCTTGGGCCTATTCCATGCTGCTTCGGTTACTATAGTCTTGTAGTCTAACTTAGAGTTTGGTAAAGTAAAGCCTCTCAATTTGCTCTTTTTGCTTAAGGTTGCTTTGGCTATTTGGGTTCTTGTTTCATATCAACTATAGAATTATTTTTTCTAGCTCTGTGAAAAATGACTATCTTTTAATGAGGGTTGCATTGAATCTGATCAGTTTGGGTGGTATAGACATTCTAACACTGTTGATTCTGCCCATCCACCCTGTGGCTGTTCATAAGTTGGTTTTGCCTCCTGCTCTGCACTTCAGCCCATTGGGCTTTTCTGAGGGCCCCTCCCCACTGTTTGTGGGTTCCTCCCATCTTTGTGATCTTCTTGCTTCACAAGGACCTGGAAGCTGGGATGAGTAGGGTGCAGGTTGTGGGTCCTCTGTCTGATCTCTTTATGAAGCAGGAGTTTTCCTTCCCACTGACAGGCTTCCCATTGCCCATTCCAATGACTCAGACATGGCTAGAATATACTCATGCTTAAGCTTAAAAAGGAATCTTTCCAGCTGGATTCACACTTTGAAGATTCTTTTGATAAATCGGATTATTTCCTGGGAAGCCACTTACATTGTCTGAGTGGCTCACACAGGAAAGGGCTGCTCTTTCTGGCCAAAGCCGGATCCTTGCAAATGTCGCAGGATACATGAAGGAAATAAGACACTCAAAGTGTCAGTGAATTACAGAGCTGTGACTATTTTGAGATTTCATGGTCATATTGTTTTTGGAAAGAGCATCTGTAATGATGGGGGTCTCTAAATTTTTCCAGAGAAGGTTTATTTCAGCTTTCTCCAGATCTTTGGGTGACTGGCTGAGATAGGGAATGGAGGGTAATAACTATTAAAGTACAGTGGGAGGGGGCTTCAAGTTAATTGTAAGTTCAAATATGAACCAAGAATGTAATATGGGTGTCTTAAAAAGCTGATTCACTCCTAAGCTACATTAACAGAAGTGTTGCATCTAGAACCAGAGATGTAATTGTTCTCTCCTACTTGGGGATGTTGGGGAGATTCTCTTAGAGTATTAAGTTTATTTGTAGAATTTTGTTAGTTCAGCTTTGTTTAGGAAATTCTGGAGTCTTTCTGGATTACTTTTCTGGCCTCAAAAAGCAAGAGTGTCAGGGAGTAATGAACATCTGATCATATCATGAATGTAATTGAATATGGCCATGGGAATTAAGTTTCAACAATTCTGAGCAAATCAGATAAAAACAACTAAGGAATATCAATACTTAATCGCTGTTGAACATGTGTAGTTTCTGCTTTGAGTAAAGTTTAACTGTGAAAATCATTTTTATTATGACAATAAACCCCAAAGTAAAACCCATTATTAGTTCATTCAATATCCAGTTGATCCTTGTAGTGCCAGGCAAAATATTGGAGGGAATATAAGTAAGAATAGCACATTCTTTCCCCCTTTATTCTCCTAGGTTTTTAGTCCTTTGTTACCAAATGTTTATATGCTAATTGTGGAAATATGTAAAACTGAATACAAAGTTAAGTAGCAATTAAGGGAAAGAATAAGATCCTTTCCAGCAGAAAGCTAAGACCTGACCCATCTGTAAGCAGCTATTATGCAAGTTTTCTGCCTGGAACTAAGGAGTAAGCAGAAGAGGCTCCTTGGTGAAGTAGACGTCAAGAGGTCCCAGTGTTAAAAGTGAAGTTTAGAGTGATGTCCCCAGCTTTGTTTCTATTGCTAAGAATTGCCTTGGCTATACAGGGTTTTTTTTCTAGTTCCATACAAAATGAAGAATTATTTTTTCCAAATCTTGAAAGTATGATGCTGGTATTTTAATGGGGATTGCATTGACTCTGTAGATTGTTTTTCAGAAATATAGACATTTTCACAATGTTGATTCTTCCCAGCCATGAGCCTGGGAGGTTCTTCCATTTGTTAATATCTTCTGCTATTTCTTTTCATAGGGTTTCATAATTTTCTTTGTAGAGGTCCTTCACCTCTTTTGTTAGGTATATTCCTAGGTCTTTCAATTTTTTTGAAGCAACCCTAAAGGGAATTGTGTCCTTGATTAGCTTCTTGACTTAGCTGTTATTGTCATATACAAAGGCTACAGATTTGTGGACATTGATTTTATAGCCCGAGATGTTATTTTATACATATGTATTATATGTATATACATATATATATATTTTAATCACTTCCAAGAGTCTTGTAGTTGTGTCTTTGGGATTCTCTAAGTATAAGATCATATTATTGGCAAAGAGTGAGCGTTTGACCTCCTCTGCCCCCATTTGGATGGCCTTTATTTCCTTCTCTTGCCTGATTGTATTGGCTAGAATTTCCAGCACTATGTTGAATCATAGTGGTGATAGAGGACAACCTTGTCTGGTTCCAGTTCTAAGTGGAAAAGCTTTCAGTTTTACTCCATTCAGTATAATATTAGCTTTGGATTTGTCGTAGATAGCTTCAGTCAGTTTAAGAAATGTGCCACCTATGCCTGTATTCTTAAGAATTCTAATTAGAAAAGGATGCTGGATTTTATTGAATGCTTTTACTGCTTCTCTACCAGAATTTAGGCTACACTACAAGGCAGTACTGATCAAAACAGCATGGTATTGGCACAAAAATAGAGACATAGACATTTGCAGCCAAATAGAAAACCATGAGATGAAACTAACATCTTACTGATACCTGATCTTTGATAAACCAAACAAGAACATACACTGGGGAAAAGAATCTCTATTCAATAAATGGTTCTGGAAGAACTGGATAACCACATGTAAAAGGCTGAAACTGGACCCGCACCTTTCACCACTTAGAAAAATTGATTCAAGATGGATAAAAGATTCAAATCTAAGGCATGAAACAATAAAAATCCTTGAAGAAAGTATGGGGAAAACACTTGAGGATATCAGCCTGGGAAAATATTTCATGGAAATTGCAACAATAATAAAAATAAACAAATAGGACTTAATTAAACTGGAAAAGCTTTTGTACAGTGAAGGAGACAACAACCAAAGTAAATAGACAACCTTGGGAATGGGAAAAGATATTTGCATATTAGGAATGGGACAAAGGCTTGATAAGTAGGATCCACAGAGGAGGGGTAATGAGAGAAGGGTCAGGGGTTGGGATATTCTCAGTGAATGGGCATGGGGTAAGGGGCGTTAGCACAACTTTTGTGTGTGGGATATAACCACAAGACGAACTCTACCTAACAAAATCAAATATTTTGACCTGGTTACTTGTACCCTCACATTAACTTTAAAAAATTTACATAAGTAAATAAATAAAAGTGAAGTTTACTAAGAACTCTTTGCACCCTCATTTGTACCTTAACTGTTCTTACTTTACAAACACTTCTAACTTTTGTTCTAGCATCTGAAAGTTAGCAAATCAGAGAAACAAATGCAAGAGAGGAGCTATGCAAGCAAGCACCTTTTTGAAACAAGGTAGGTAGTAAATAAATATAGCCAGACACTTTGACAGTAATAGAGCTTGACATTAATAGCTAGGCAACAGATGTGACAGAAAGCTATAAAAATCTATGCCTGGGGTAGGTCTAAATAGTCCCACTGAGCTCAGTGACCCTGAGGGCTTCATTGCATTAAGGTGCATTATAGTAATTGATGCATTTTTTTCTGAGTCTGATAGCCTGTGTTTATAACAATGACACTGAGGCCTGCAGGAAAGATTAAATTATGCTCAGTGGATACTGTTCCAGAAGGTATATAGGTGTATTGTATTTTTTTTCCTTAAATCATTTTAGAAAGACATCCATCCTGATGTCTAAAGAGCAGTGGTATAAGAGAAGAGAGATATTTTGAAAAGAAAAGATAAATAGGATGAAAAGGGATTACTGTTTAAAAATAAGTTTGAGAGCCATTTGGCAAAACAAAAGGTTTAGTGATTGCTCCTGAGTTTTCTAGAAGGCTTGGTTAGCTGTAAGACTTATTCTCCAAGATAGTTCTTTTGATTGCAAACAATGATAAATGCTATAGACCAGTTTGGTCCAATAACGGTAGACATTGACCCATATTATGACTATTTAAATTTAAATAAAGTGAAGAATTCAGCACTTCAGCTACCATACTGGACAGTGCATATATAAAATATTTACATGGTCATGAAAATTCTTTCGACATTGCTACCTTAGAAAGTCAGGAAGAGACAAGATTCCTGTGAGCTGGAGTAGATCAGCAAGGTGTCATTTGGGTATCAAAGCAATCATATACACATCTTCTAGTACTGGCTTCTTGTTTGGCTTGTGGTATTTGAACTTTTGAGTTAACACCATCGTGGAATCCCAGTTAGGTTTGATTCTGTTAGACTGATAGAGAGATGCTATATCTGAATGATTTCCTGGGTATAAAGTTTCTGTGTAGTTTTGGGGGCAGCCAGTGAGATTATTTGAAAATGTAGGGGCTTCTACAAGCTATTTTTCCTAAATGCACAGAAGGTTCTAGAAGAATCACAGAGGTCACATGGCTCTTGTTAATTCCATGCTAAATCATTGATGTACTTTTCTATATTTCTTTCAGAGTTCATTCTGCTAAATGGAGGTTGAAAATAGGAACAAATTTCAACCAGGTCTTCCAAACAGATTTTAGAGAGTAAAAATGTTTCCTCCTCACAAACATGTCCAGCTTTCAGATCATGTTTTAAATTACCCAGGGAGAAAATGTTCACCCCAGCTCACCAGCAGCCTGATCTGTGAGTGATGGTCATGATAAAGAAGACATCTCTTAGGAACAGTGGAAGATCAGTGAATTACAAGAAAGATAAAGATATTCAATTACAACCAAGGGGGCTCCTCTTTAGCTGGCTGGCAGTCTTCATGATATATGTGGATTTAAAATGAAAAGAGAAACTAAAGTCTCAGTTTAATAGGTGACTTATAATTTGAACAGGGAACAAAATGACCTTCTCAGTCTTACACTCCAATTGATGACCTAATTTATTTTCCCCCCAAGGGCAGCCGATGCTGTGTTGGAGGTGGGCATCATGAGAAAGTCATAATGGCCTGTGTGTGTCTGTAGCCACCAAAGTAATTTATACACATGAGTTAATGGAAGTGTAATTGGCTTATTGAACATGCTGGACTTGGTAGGAAGGAACTTGGTTCTTTCTTACATTGTTCCCCTTCAGTTTCTTAGCTTTTCTAGCCACTCTCAGATGATAAACAAATTAAGTCTTTTCCCCCATGTATTAAAAATGTCAGTCCAGCATAATATCAAAAGTCCAATTTAACGCACACATCTGGTCCCAGCTCTGGCTTGGGGTCTGGCACTGGAGAGATGTGCAGCAAGTTTCATTTCTACTTCTTGCTCTCTGTCTCCTTCCCTTCGTTCCCATAGTGGAGGATGGTTGTGAGGATGGAGGACGGCAGGTCAAGGATCAAAGATGAAGAACTAGACATTGGAGTTTGATATCAGGGCTTTCTAGGCTAGCAGGTGCACGGTTGCTGCTGGCAGTGGGCTACTTCTGAGGGTTTCCTGAGGCCCTCATTACTGGCGCTTCTCATGTTTCAAAGTGAGGGGAGCACTTCAGTCCTCTCTCTGGAGGAGGAGGGTGAAGGTATGTGAAACACACACTCTGCTGATTATTCTCCTTACAGAAATAGTTTGACCTCCCAGTGAATTCTTTCCCTTCTTGCAGAGCGTGGAGGTGGGTAGTGGGTTCAAGCTGGCAGGACTGACTACTCAGTTTCTTAGCAAGTCCTGGGAGGGCATGCCTGGACTTGAGGATTCTTGGCATCTGTTGAATGATTTTACCTTGTGCACCTCAACAACTCTGAGGCCATGGAAATGGCCTTTCATATCCTGTTAGCATTTGGGTCTCTCCACGAGGGAGAGGCTTAATGTGATAGGCTTCCCACCTGTAAATCCTGACTTCCACATACTTTTTTTTTGAGATGGAGCCTCAGGCTATCCCCCTGGGTAGAGTGCCATGGCATCACAGCTCACAGCAACCTCCAACTCCTGGGCTCAAGCGAGTCTCCCACCTCAGCCTCCCAAGTAGCTGGGACCACAGGCGCCCGCCACAATGCCCAGCCATTTTTTGGTTGCAGCCATCATTGTTGTTTGGTGGGCCCGGGTTGGGGATTTGAACCCGCCACCTTAGGTGTACGTGGCTGGCGCCTTAGCCGATTGAGCCACAGGCACCGAGCCAACTTCCACATACTTAATAAACCCAGATGTTCATGGCATTTCAGTTCAACATGGACATTGCCCATAAGGATCTAAGTTCGTACTGGGAAAAAAAGACTGATAAACACAAGTTCAGCCTGTGTTATAGGTAATCTATGCTTATCTAGGTGTTTCTACAGCATTTGTTTAAAAGTATACTTTGAGCCTACTAATTTGTTGGTGGTAGATGGTTAGGGGAGACTTCCTGGGGATGGTGATATTTTCTAAGTGAGGTATTGAAAGAGGAATTGGATATGCCCATGAAGGTAAGTGGTACCCCTGTGCCTGGGCAATAGTGAGCCAAATCTAGCCCTCCTTGGTCTGTGTGTCTTTATTGGGCAGGGGATATGTAGGGCCAAGAGGCCAGTCTCACCTAGATCCCAAACCTTCCCTTCTGGTGTCCAGAACCTATGTCATGCTCTGGGTACCCAGATCCTGGAATTCTCTGTCCATGTCTTCCTCCATGGTCTCGGTGGGCTTCGTTCACTCATCTCAAGAACAGACTGTATGACCCTCAGGTTCAAGGGATGACAGAGAGGAGGCTGGGCTAGAAGGCCTTGCAAATATAGCCCAGCATTTCCTTAGTGAAACACCCTTTGTGGCATGGTATGGAACTGGGGGTGAGAAAAGAAGGTGGGGCTGGCTGAGGGCCAGGGGCTAAGGGCCAGTGTGAGAATTCTATATTCAAAGATGGAGTTTCAGGTCATGATGTAGGAATCAATGTTAATAAAGGCTGGAACATACTTTATTTAATAATTTTTCTCAATTTATGATGTAACTTTTATATATGTGTATTTACGGCATGTGGGCTGCCATTTGTACTCTTGCCCCAGGTTCTGCAAATGTTAAGAGTGGGACTAAAGGTAAACACATTAATTTGGGTTATTGGATGGCTTCAGGTCATGAGGAATAGAAGATAGCTCTAGATTAATTAGCAAAGAATCCCAATTAGGAGGGAATCCAAGAAACAGATGAACTTTAGGTGAAACCTGCAATTATAGGCAGGTGCACTTTGGTAAGGTAGAGTAGTCTGCAGGTCGGGAGATGAAGGTATTTGAGGGTGACTGTATGAAAGTTGGTCTGTCTTACAGAGGACACCTCTCACAGAGCAGGACTCGAGGACAGGTGCTGGCTGGCAGCTTAATGGTTGACCCTGTTTGTAGGACCCACAGTATTCAGAGTCTGGGCAACCGGATGACAGGGAGATCTAAGAAGGAGGAAACAGCAGGTGTGTTTTGTGTTTTTCACCAATGATTTTGCTAGTCAAGTGACAGTGTCACGCTGCTAAGGTCAGGATGAGAGCTCAAGGCTGGTACTTTTGTCCCCCTATCGGAAGCTCTGTGTAGAGTTATGAAAAGTGTAGAATTAACAGCATAAAACTTAAAGAGTAAAAAGACTTAGAATTTGGGAAACAGTGGCGTTCGAAAGTGACAGCTGTGATGGCAGGCGTGGCAGTATGAGGAATTTCAAGCTTTTAAACATGTTTATTACTTAACATTGCTTTTTACAATCCTAAATCTCCCAGTTTGGATTACCATTGCCAGCTGCTATGAGATGGACTTTTAAAGTGAACTGCATTTGTGATTTTGGGCATTTGGATATTAGTGGAGAGTTTATTTCAACTTTGCGGCAGCTTGAATTGATGATTGCATGAAGGAAGGCTGGGCTTTGCTCGTGTAACGCGGATGCTGCTGTCACGTTTGCATTCAAGCCCTGCATCTTCAGGGGTTCATTTTTGGGAGAGTAGCAGGGCACGGCAGGTCCTTCTGAAGGGCGGTTTGTGTCACTACTGTGGAAACGATTACACATTTGGAACCATTACTTGACAGAACTTCCATCTAATGTCACGTTGCCTTTGGCCATGTTGTGCACTGTCTCACATAAGTCCTGTCTTACGGTGCTCAGCCCAGGAGGGTTTGCGTGGTGCCACAGTGTCCTATTAGCAGCATAACATATTACTTTTTATTTGTACTATAAAAGGAGTGAGGAGTTGAAAAGCCAGTGTCCTGGAGGAAATGGGAAACTAATTCTGATTCACTGCCTCCCTCTGAACCATCCATCAGTCTTTCCCCTTGGTCCGCTTGTAGAAATAGCCTTCATCCCACCTGCCTCTTTAATCTTTATTTATTTTGTCCCTTAGCAACCCACAGCATATCATTAATGCCTCTCACCACACCCCTACTCTTAGTGGGAGCAATTCCTTTCAAAGAAACTGATAAAAATGTATGGGTATTTGTTGACCACGGCTACCTTGGACAGGGCCACTTCAAACACAGCAAATGACATTTAATCCCAGGGGCTCACTGGCCTTGGCTACACCAAGAATGGAAGTACAAAAGTGGCTTTTCAGCAGGATGTCTGGATAGGAGGGAGTGAGGTGAGAGCCATGCATGTACTTGACTGTGAGGAGTTCAAGAATAGATCACTGTACAACGGTGCAGCCCATTGTGTGGTGTGAGCATGGGAATGCAGGATGGAAACATTCTACTTGGTGGGAGTCATAGAGATATGTGCATGTATGTGAGGGGTTCCTGGTGTATCAGAGCCGGCTTAAGAACATGGAGTGGGCTCGGCGCCTGTGGCTCAATCGGCTAAGGTGCCAGCCACGTACACCTAATGTGGCGGGTTTGAATCCCCAGCCCAGCCCGCCAAACAACAATGATGGCTGCAACCAAAAAATGGCCGGGCGTTGTGGCGGGCACCTGTGGTCCCAGCTACTTGGGAGGCGGAGGCAGGAGACTCGCTTGAGCCCAGGAGTTGGAGGTTGCTGTGAGCTGTGATGCC
>CAUYQV010054617.1:0-18326 GCA_963574575.1 Galagoides demidoff
ATTAGCCCCTATAAAGAAAGCCAGGCTGTGCTGTGAAGCTTTGAAGCCCAGCACTGACTTCTCTCTAGCTCTGAAAGTCCTAGACTAAGGTGACCAGATTTTAATATTGGTAAAGCGGGACACCATTGATGGGGGAGGGGACGGGGACAGGGAGGAGGGGCGGGGGCGGGGCCTGACAACAAGGCAAACTTTGATAAGCAGTTTTCGATAATCACTTCTCAACAATTATTTGTTATTATTACAGTTTAACATTATAAAATTAACAAAAATAGTATAAAACTCATATTCTGGCAAAATAGCCACATGGCAGCTGAAAACCGTATATTCCCTTCCTCTTCTCCTGCCCGTTTGTGCATTCTTTCCAAAAATTGGGACTTTTTTAAAGCACAACAGGACGTGGGACAAATTGTTCAAAAGCAGGACATCTGGTCACCCTATATAAAACACATTATGTAGTATCTGGGGCTTCAGAAAAATCCATTGAATTGCTAAGTTATTTTAGCAAAATTGCTCCTTTATTACGTGGTATGATAAAGCCTCTGGGAGTTCCTGAACAGGTGAGAGAAGTCTCGTTTTTTAAATAGTTTTATTGAAGTATAATTCACATACCATACAGTTCACCCATTTAAGTTGTCCAATTCAATCGTTTTTAGTATAGTCACAGAGTTTTGCAATTATTGCCACAATCAAGTTTATAATATTTTCATCACCCCAAGAAGAAACCCCACACCTCTTAGCACTCACTCCCATCCCTCCCTCTTCTCAACCCCTGGCAACCGCTAAATTCACTTTCTGTGTCCATGGATTTGCCTCTTCTGGACACTTCGTGTAAATTAAGCCATCCATGCACAGTTTCCCTCTCACTTAGCATCATGTTTTCCCAGTTCATTTACCTCACAGCGTGTATCAACACGCCGTGCCTCTTTACAGCTAAGTAACAGTCCGCAGTAAGGATACATCACATTTGCTTACCCGTGTGTCCATTGATGGGCATTTCAATCCTTTCTACTTTTTAGCTATTACAAATAATGCTGCTATGAATGTTCATGTACAAGTTTTTGTGTGGACGGCTGTTTCCACTTCTCTTAGGTGTACACTCAGATAAGTGGCAACTGCTGGGTCATACGGTATGTCTAGCTTTGACATTTTGAGGGACTGCTGAACTGTTCTCCAAAGCAGCTTCACCATTTATATCCCCACAAGCAATGGATGGGGTTCCAATTCCCTGTGTCCTTGGTAACACCTGTTAGTGTCTTTTTAATTGTAGCCCTTCCAGTGGGAGGTGGTGGTGTCTGACCCTGGTTTTGATATGTGTTTCCCTAATGACTAAGGACACTGAGCTTCTTTTATGTGCTATTGGTAGATCTTCTTTGGAGAAATGTCAACTTAGATCTTCTGCCTATTTTAAGGTTGTGTTATTTTTGTCTTTTTATTATTGCATTGTGATGTAGGAATTCGTCATATCTCTGAATAGTTAGCAGCCCTTCTCAGATACACAACTGAAAATATTTTCTCCCATTCTGTACACTGTCCTCACATTTTGATTGTTTCCTTTGAAGCACAATCATTTTTATTTTTTAGTAAGTCCAATTTATTTGCTTTTTCCTTTTATTGCTTATGCTTTGGGTGCCATAGCCAAAAAGCTATTTCTGAAGTCAAGGTCACAAAAATTTACTCCTACATTTTCTTTTAAAAGTGTTACTGTTCTACTTCTTACATTTACATCTCTGGAGCAGCCCATTTTTGAAGTTACGTTTTAAGAACTCGGATTTGTTTATTCCATGTTGCTTTTCAAGACTCATCAAAACAACACATATAATCATTTTTAAAATGTGGTTAACATTTAAAAATATAAATGTATATTTGCTGTATTCCTTTAACAG
The DNA here is from genome assembly GCA_963574575.1 of Galagoides demidoff. Lineage (NCBI taxonomy): Eukaryota > Metazoa > Chordata > Mammalia > Primates > Galagidae > Galagoides > Galagoides demidoff. The sequence continues at coordinate 1,884 of CAUYQV010054617.1, forward strand.
AATACACACAATTATTGTTGCATAACAATGTTCAAATAGGGAAAAACCATGGTTACAAAGTCCCTTCTAAACATTAAATTATAAGTAAAGACATCTAAATCCTCTTAACTGTGTTCTGATCCCTCCTTGGTTTAGAAAGTGGAAGATTATCCCTGTATTCAGCATAAATAGATTGGAATGCTTGTGAGGCCGAGTCACTTTGTCCTGCAGCACGGAAGCCGCATTAGCTGAGAAGAACCTCCCCAGATGCAGAGGTCAAGCCTTGGAGAGCACTGGCTGCAGGGAAAGGCTGCAGGGCAGACAGTGGTGTCAAGAAAGAAGGTGGCACCCATGACGCTGTCCTGAGCATGATGGAATACCTGGACACAGCGCAGTGTGGAAGCTGCGCGCTCAGGCAGAGAGCACCAGAATCCCACCTGACCCTTTTGGACAAGTTACATAACCCCTTGGTGCCTCAGGTCTTCGCCTTTAAAATGGGGATGATAATAGCATCTACCTCAGAAGGTTGTAGTGAGGGCTGGGTGAGTTGTTCTGTATAAAATGCTTAAATCCGTACCTCTGTCGGGAAGATGCCCTGTAAACATTAGCTACTATCATTACTTAGGCTTTCCTCTGACACACCAGAGAAATAATTTTTATAAATTTTTATGGACAGCCTTTTAAATTAACATCTTTAAAACATGTAAAGGCAACACATGCTAAGCCGAAGGAAGAAAAATCACCTATAATTCTACCACTTTGGTGTTTTAACACCACTAATCTTCTTTCCCCTGTGCATTTCTGTACACACACACACACTTTCACTCATAGCAGAAAGCCTCTGTACTGACTTACATTCTGGCCTGTGCAAACTCTTGACTTTAATGTTTTTCACTCAACTGCTTAAAAAGGAATTATTTTCAATAGAAAAAAAATCTTGTATTTCCACCTTTTCTTCCTTTAGATTCTTTTCTTTTTTTGATTCTTTCCCCCTTCATACCACATTCCTCTGTATCTTCCTTCTTTTCTAGATTAATCCCTTTTCAATCCTTTCTTTACAGAAATAATGCAATCCCTCTAATCCACACCAATCCACAATCACATACAAATTAAGTTGAAGGGAAAATAAATGCCCCCCCCCCGGCCCCATTAGCCAAATCCCCGGATCTCTTCTCCAGTGGAGGCCCCTGTAGGTTACATGGGAGTGGGCAGAAGAGGTGGGTGGATCTAAGGGGGGGTCTCACCTGACTCAGTGGTGATTGGCAAAGAGAAAAATGTGTCTGAATAGAGTGGCTTTGTGAATTCCTTCAGGTCCTCATCAAACAGCTGTGTAAAAGCACGGATGCTGATTCTGAAAAGAAAACCGATTTATTTAAATACAAATTATTTGCTAAGCACAGTAAGATTGGCTAAGAAATGTGTTCAAAGAGAAACAGGGTAGTCACCTGGTCCATGTCTAGCAGGGCAGGACATAAAGTATGAACATGGGTTCATGCATTCATTTATTGATTGGTTCATCATATATTTCTGGAGCCCCTGCTGTGTATCAGTCCCTGTCCTAGGAGCTGGGGACACTGTGAAGAGCAAAACAAAGTCCCTACTGTCCCAGAGGTCACACCAACACAGTCCCTGCTTTCCCAGAGGTCACATTTTCCTGGAGGAAATCAGACAGTGAACACACAGGTACCGCGTGTCAGGGGAGCTGTGTGCTATGAAAAAGGAAAGAGCAGGCAAGAACGATGAAAGCAACGGGGATAGAACATCTGCTTTGTTCGGCACTGTCCGTGAAGTGCTCCTTGAAAGGAGGACATTTGCACAGAAGGCACATGAGGGAGGGAGCCAGGCCGGCACTGCAGGTGAGAGAAGGCAGGTGCAGGGCCCTGTGGCTGAGGTGTGCCTGGAGTGTCTCAGAAGTAGCAAGACCAGCATGGTGGAAGCACACTGAGGGAGTGGCCGGCAACAAGACCAGAGAGGTAGACAGGGCCAGACCATGACAGACCCAGGAGGCCGTGGTGGCGACTGAGTGACAGGGGAAGCCACAGGAGGATCCCCCTGACTGCTGCTGCACAGCTGCACAGGAAATAGACAGAGGAGGCAAAGGTAGAAGGAGGGACCCAAGTTGCAAGGGGACTGCAATAATCCAGGTGGGCTGCTGGTGGCGGTAGTGAGAAGTGTTGGATATTTCAAAGCTGCAAGACTCGCTGATGGATGCAGAATAGGAAAGGAAGAGTGGAATCAACGTTTATTATGCATGTTATAGTTAGGGAACAACTGGAAGAATAAAGATGCTGTTGACTAATATCAGGAATAGACTGAGGGGTTTGGGAGGATCCATAGGTGAGTTCTGAGATGCCCGGTAGGGCAGTCAGGTAGTTAAAATATCAATATTGTTGCTATTTTAATTTATATTTTTTGGTGTTGTTTTCTAAGCATACTTTATCTGAGAATGTGTAAGTATCATACTATTGTCATCTGTAAGAAATGCGTACTAACTTTTTACAGCTAATTGCTGACGTTACAGAGATGCATAGTTGCTACTCCTGAAAAGTTTGGAAAGCAAAATATTTAACAAAAGGTAAAAAGTAAAAAAAATCATTTATACAATTGCAAGTGAGGAATGCTGGACTTTAGAGGAAGCAGGGTGTTTAAGGAGATAGGGTGGAGGAGCACAGTGCTCAGGTAAGGGACTGCGTCTGGAATGATGCCCGCCTGTGAGCAAGGATGAGGCAGGGCCTGCACTGCAGAAGGGTACGGAGGGGTCAAGGGTGGCCCTAAGATTGAACTCAGGTTATTGAAGGGAACAATGGCATCATTGATAGAAACGGAGAGAGGGATTACTTGGGTTGGGGTATACTGAATTAGAATAAGGGAAAGACATTGATTTAGAGCCCCAGCTAACACTGGGGGTGACTCCGGTCACCTGGATGGATGGGAGAGCGGCTGAGGTGACAGTGGTGTGTCCACATGGGGTGGTGCCTGAAGATCAGCTGGTCTAAATTAGACAGGCAACAGGATGCAGCTATGGCCTGACTGCAAAGCTGTGATCGCATCACAGCCCCGGAGCCTCCTGCTCTGCATGAGTCAGCCCCATTCTGGCAGCTGCAGTCAATTTTGGGGGGGCATATTGCAGGGAGGAATAGAGATCACTTGAGGTGACTGACCAGGACCATGACTGAGAATATTTAAAGGGATGTGAGATTTGACTTCAGATTTAAGGGAGAGGAAACAGACATGATTATTTTCCTTCTTGAAGACAGAACGAGGCTCCCTAGACTGAAGTTACAGGAAGGAGGAGTTTAGGAACATAAAGTTGTTTCCGGCATCTAGAGTGGTGATTTTCAACCAGTGTGCTGCAAAAATTTTTAAAGATCATTAATTAAATTACTCTGGGAAGAAGTTCAAAGAACAGTAAGTATATCTTATTTTTACTCTTTTTTTGTTGATCAACATAATTTAAGTGCACCATGGGAGTTTAAGTATAGGTTCAAGTATGCTGAGAGATAAAAATGGCTGAAAAGCAGCGCTCCAGAGAGTCAGTGCCTCCCAGCTGTGAGCTGCGACTCTGTGGGGGCTGCGGAGGTGGTGGTGGGATCTCAGCAGAGGCCGCAGACCCAGGTCCCAGGGCAGCTGTCCCACACCCTGCACTGGGATGAAGACTGTTTGGGTGACTTCTCGAGTTCCTTGTGTTTCCAAGAGCCTGTGACTGGAGGCTTGCTGAGAGAGTGAGCTTTCACCTACACAGGAAAACTTTTGCTGGCATTAATTTAACTTTGACAAAAGTAAATGGAAGACTCCTCTTTCCTTTAAAAAAAATCTATATTTGCTTAACTCAGAGGTAACCGGGCACGTCCTGTGACAGTGCTGAAGCAGCACAAGGCCTGTGCAAACAGTTTCCGTCTACTCATGTCCATGTCCAAGTGTAATCTTGTAAATTGAACATAAGGATGATATTGATCATTAAAAATAAATAGAAATTGGAGAGATCTATCCTAAAGACAAGCTGCTCACAGCACCACCAACTGTGTTAGTTAGTCAGGGGACAGCCAGCTGACACTGCTCAGGCTGCCACCGGCTGCATCAGCCAGGGGACAGCCACCCGACGACGCTGCTCATGGCGCCACCAGCTGCATTAGTCAGGAGTGAGCAATGCTTGCCTGCCTCTTGCCTCTGTTTATGATATTTGAGAAAAAGCAAGTCTAGGAGGAAGGATAAATCACAGGATAGCTTTTATAAAGTAATGAATAAAGAAATAATGGGAACCCAGTATCCACCAATTTCAGAGGTAAGAAGATTAATAAAAATAATAAAGCAGAAAAAGTGCAAAGCAAAAAAAAGGTGTTGATATTGATGAACCACATCTATAATTCCCATATTTAAAAGATCCTTTCCAAGACAAAAACTGCCCTTGTGCCTAACAGACTGCTGACAGATGTGCATTGTGAAGTGTCCACAAGAGTAAGAGCAGCCCTGCTCTTGGGAGGGACAGAAGCTGGTGTGCTACTGACTGAGTGCACATTTGGAAATTGGAGGGAGCATCTCCCATGATAAGAGTTTCGTATCTTTCTATAGCAATTTATGAATGTGGAAGGACTTTTTCCAACATAGTTCTATTTGATCATCTTTAATCTCTCCAACATGATATGGGAACTTATTATATTACTTTAGAGGTTTGGAACCTGAATCCTGGAGAGGTTCCAAATCTTGCCAATGTCACAGAGTAAGCTCTTCCCTAAAACTAAATTCCAGATTTTCTGACTCCTAGTGCAGATCTCTTTCCTTAATCCCTGTTGGCTTAATTTTTGGTTAAAAGCAGTGACTTGTGTTGGAGGGATGGCAAAAGGAGGCTGGCCTAGGAAGCAAAGGGTCTGAGGTCCAGCTCTCATTCTGTTGGGCATGAGTTAAATGGTCCCTTCGCTTCTTTATGCCTTAGTTTCCTCATCTGTAAAACAAAAACATTAGCTATAACAACCTCGACATGTTCTGTGCTCTGAAATTCTAGGAATCACAGGTGTAAACACACAGTACAAAATATATGCAGATGAAAAGAACCTTTAGGAAAATTGGAAGGAGATAATCACCCAGCATTGGCTTGGCTTAAAATCAGTGGGACATCCGGAACCTGGTCCATACAACTCATTCCAAAAAATAAGCACCACACCTACATTCTCTAGCCCAGCACTTTGCACCCACCTGCAGCACTGCCCCATCCTGTCATCCCGTTGCTCTTTCTCACACACACTTCATTTGCAGCTGGATTTCTTGCTCTTCCCTGAACAGTCTCTCTCCATACTTTGACTCCCACTATTCCCCATCCCCTCCATGTTGAATCTCCTCCTGTCCCTAGCTCCATGTTTCCAAATCCTTTCCTGGGTTTTAATACCCAGCTAAAATGATACTCCCTTCAACAAGCCTTCTGCACCTCTAAAGCGTTTATTTCCCACTAGCTCTTGTGACCTTCAGCATTTCTGCCCATAGGTTTGTAGACAGGTCTCCTTTCTTGTTCTGCATCACAAGCCCCTTCTTTATCTTTCTGTCACCCACAGGACTTGGCCCAGGACCTTACACAGAAGCCACAATAAACATACATGAAGTGTTAAACATGTTATTGTTGGCATGACCATAACATGAATATTATTTAAATGAACAGATATTGGATAGGATTATTTCCACTTGCAGTATGTCCAGAACCAGAATTCTGTATCAGAGAGTTAGAGAGCTCATGTGGTTTAATTTCCTTCATTTGAGGAAAATGAGGTCAGGTGAAGCTGACTTCCTGACTGTGGTCACATTGCTATTCTATTTAGAATTAGACCGAAGCCAGATGATTACTTTCCTAACTTCCAGACTGCCTCTCACCACAATGACCTGCCCCTTCTCTCCCTGTACACAACAATGCTAATAACACCCATGGATAACAGGCCCAGCAATGAACAGGAACACATGACATTCCTTGACATGGTAAACTTGCATATCAGTTAAACCTAGCATTTCCCAGTTCTTTTCAATTGTAACTTTTCTTTTTCTATGTTCTTTCTTGTTTCTGTAGTGCCTTTGGAAAAAAGCAGCCTTAGCGTGTGGTTCCCCTGTGCACTGTGAGGAGCTGTGCCTCCTCTCACCGAGCATGTCTGCCTGGCAGGCTTTCGACAGGTTGAACCCCACTCACTGGAGAAACATGGAGAAGCCATCCGTGTTCTAGAAAATAAATGTGTGAGCCCCCAGTTGATTAAGCTGTAACAAGCACATGCGACGTTCACAGAGCACCTTGGCTTATTCCCTTATTTGTTTACAAACATTTCATGAGCACCTCTTGTGCATCAGTTACATGCCATGTTGTTTGGACGGTGAGCTGTTGCAGCCTAGTGATGGGGACGGGTAATTTGATAAAGGTTAAAAGCCACTCATAGGTGCAGCATTAGAGGGACGCAGGGCTGGGGTGCTGTGGAAATGCACCCAAGTGTGCACCTGTGGGTGGCCAGGGGTGGTGCGGCTCTGGTAGGGAGTTGAAGTGTGTGAAGGCATTCCCCAGCCAGGCGAGAGTGGAAACCATTTCAAAGAGACTGAAAAGAATGCGCCAAAGCTCAAAGATATAAGAGAGCTATGTCACATTCAGGGGACTTGAAGGAAGGCAGTCACAAAAGGACAGGAGATACTGGGGAAAGGGCTAGGAGACCAGGCTGGTGAGGCAGGCAGGAGAAAGAGGGCAAGGGCTTTGTGAGCCCTGCTCTTGTAAGTGAAGGGGAACTGTGGGAAGACCTTGGTCTGGAAGGGACACAACTAGATATGATGTATCACGTACTCAGACTACTCCTCAAGACAGCCCAGCAATGCTTTGCAGATGAGGGGAGGATTCCAGAACTGAAATGCCGCCTGCAATGCTACACAGCTAAAAAGTAGCAGAGCTGGGCCTCAAATGCAAGGGCTGTTCCAGAGACCTCTGCCACTACTATGGGTGCAGGTCCAGGCACCTGCAAACTGCCTGTAGCTTCTTTCTCTTGCTCTGAAATGTACAGTGACTCATATTCACTCCTTCTCTCTCCATAAGCAAATAAACAATTAAGCCTCTACTTTTCCAACTCAGAAAGAGAAAGCCTTTAGGAGACTTTTGCTAAAGTTTCCTTGAGCCCAAAGCAGGGAGCTGAAGCATCTCTTGATTCTACAGGAACTGAAGGATCTCGCTTTTGGATTGCTCTCGTGTTTCTCCCTTGCTCTTCTGACATCTCATCTCCTTACTTAGACTCACAGGATATTTCCTTCTTCTTGAAGTAATGTCACTAGTACCTTTGAGTGTGTTTACTCTGGAGATGCCAACTCTGCCTGGGAGGCAACAGCACGCCTCTGCCAGGCCCTCAGCAGAGGTAGCTGTGCAGAGTCCTGCCAAAAGCTGAGTCTTTCGTTTAGTCAGATAAAGGGCTAATATCCTGAATCTACAAAGAACTCAAGCAAGTCAGTAAGAAGAGAGAAACTCCATTAAAAACTGGGCAAGACACATGAACAGAATGTTTTCTCGTGAGGACAGATGAATGGCCGAGGAACACGTGAAAAAATAGTCATCGCCTCTGATTATCAGAGAAATGCAGGTCAAAACTGCTTGGAGATACTACCCAACCCCAGCGAGAATGGTCCACGTCACAGATTTTCAAAGCCTGTGAGTGCAGAGAGAAGAGAACACATACGCACTGTTGGTGGGACTGCAAACTAGTACAGTTTTTATAGGAAGGAGTGTGGAGAATCCTCAAAGAACTAACAGTAGCCCTTCCATCTGACCCTACAATCTTATTGCTACGTAACTACTCAAAAGTCATTTTACTGTGAGGACATTTGCCCTTGAATATTTATAGCAGCTCAATTCACAGTTGCAGAGATGTAGAAATGACTCAAGTCCCCATCGACCTGTGAATGAACTAACAAACTGTGGGGTGTGTATACCAGGGAGTACTGTTCACCGTAAAAAGACGGAGATTTTGTATCTCTTATAACAACCTGCAAGGATTTGGAGAACACCCCCTTGAGTAAAGAATCCCATGAATGGAAAAACCAGCATCACATGTCTGCAGTACTAAATTGAAATTAGTAGATTAATAACCACATGCTCATATGAGACGAAAACTCAATTAAATGCAAAGAGTGGGGGAGAGGACCTGGTAAGTCCCCGCCCAGTGGGTACAATGCACAGGTATATGGCACACTTCCTGAGTGAAGGGCACAATTACAGCTGGGACTTTACCTAACAAATGCAAACAATGCAGCCTAATCATAATTACCATCATAGTCATGTGAAATTTAAATAAAAGAGCCTTTTGTTTTAGGAGAAACATCTGCCTGCTTTTGTTGATGTAAGGGAGGGGTGAGAACTCTCTTGGGTGTGATGCTATTTTGGAGCTGGTGAAATACTTTTGTCCCCTGAGACTCAAGAGTGTATGTTGGGGGGCCTAACGCAGCCACGGTGAAGCCTTTTCCCTCTGCTTCCTCCTTCTCCTCCTAAGACAAAGACACACAGGATCTGGGTAGCCCCACCCCCAGAAGCTGCTGCCAAAGGACCCTAACTCTGGGCAAGCTGTGAAAGTTGCCCACCCTCTGTGGCCCCATATTAAAGGGGTCTCTAACTGCCCCCAAGGGCAGACACCATCTTTGTACTGCCCAGGTAGTCACCCTCCCCTTTCATTCAACCTGGTCTGAGCATCTCTGCTGCAGCCTTGTCATCTGAGCTGCCACCTCATCTCTGGGCGCCACCGCTTATAACTTTCACTACAAATACGTGATAATCAGTGAGATCTCAGCAGTGACCAACCAGAATGGTGGCCTTCAGCCCCCGGAGGCCTGAATGTCAGCTCATCCAACACCAAACTTGCATGTAGCCTTGTATCTGGACAGTAATGTAGGTTCCCTGTCTCTGGACGACACTGACTGGGGTGCAGTACACAGCAAGGCATCCCTAGTCCTTACGGCTATGAGGGCCTGCTGGACACAGCTGTGCTTCTAGGGCCACAGCCCGATGGCTCCTCCTTTCCTCCACCATCTTGGTGGGGGGAAAGGATCCCCACATTCACTCAGGGGCCCTTTTCCTTCAAGAGTCCTGTCTGGACCACCTTTACATGCCTTATAATTCCAATCCTCTTTGAAAGTGGTAGACATAACCTCATACTATTTGGGTCTCCTTAAACTCAGTCTTTCTATTTGGACATTTGCACAATAGTCAGCACTGTAAATCATCTGATGCATGCTAGAAACGTTGCAGGGGAAAGAACAATCTCTTAGTACCTTCGATTGTTCGAATAATGAACGAGAGCTTGTGCACGATGCTGAAGGCCCTCATTACACATTACCGGCAATGGAGGCAGGAACCCAACATTTATAAATTACCAGAAAAACGGAGAGTGCTCTTGTAACGCAGGTTATTAATCTACAGAAGCCCACATGCGTCAGATGCTCAGACAGCTGGTGTCTGGTAATGTGGCATGTACCTTGCAGCAAACCCACGGCAATGCATCTAACCTGTAGGCAGTGCGCGGCTTCAGTGGCCCGTCACAGAATTTTTGCTGATGGGGATCGCATTTTCCGCCGAGGCTCTCCATCTCTGCACCGAGCTTAAGGTTGAAACTCTTGGAGCTTCTGTCTGGACTTTCAGCACATTTGCTGGCAAAGTAATTGGTCTGATACACATGGATGGAGGCGTTGTTCCTGTACTCCAGGTAGGAGGGGAGAGGGTGCTGTGGCTCCGGCTTCAGCTCATCGCTGCCTAGAGGAGAAAACCCGCACTTAAGGACAGCTTTTCTCGGGACCTGAGTGACTTCAGTGATTTCTAATTGGGTTTTTTTTTTTTTTTTTTGAGACAGAGTCTCACTTTGTCACCTGAAGTAGAGTGCTATAGTGTCATAGCTCATAGCAACCTCAAACTTTTGGGCTGGAGTGATCTTCCTGCCTCAGCATCCCAAGTAGCTGGGACTACAGGCGCCTGGCATGACGCCCAGCCAGTCTTTCTATTTTTAGCAGAGATGGGGTCTTACTCTTGCTCAGGCTGTTCTCCAACACCTGAGCTCAAGGGATCCACCACAGTGCTGGGACTACAGGCATGAGTCACTGTGCAAGACCTCTCATTAGGTTTCTAAGGCTGCCTCCTCACTCACTATCTCTGACCATCCCCAGAATACAGATTCTGTGATCTCAGTGGGTGATGTGAGATTCTTTTAATGGAATTAATTTTAACTCACTTTTTTAAAAAATAAAAATAAAACAAATAAAGCATGTAACACACACATACACACTATATCATCATTTTCCTAGGAGATAAAGTAAAATAAGGGCAACTCATTGCATCAAAGGATAACATGTCCTGTAACTCCAGAGCGCTAGACAACTCCCTGCTGTGAGAGTCACCTTAATCAGTGAGTTCTCTGCCTTGCCAATAACCACTGTAGTTGAGCGAATAAGGAAACCCCTATGACCTGGGAAACAGGGATGAGATAAGAGAATCAGGTCCCAGGCCAAGCAGTCGCCCCACAAGGCACGCTCTACTGGCCACGCCCAGCCTGATGACTGCTCAGAGTGTGGCGCCATTATCTCAGGCACGGTTCAGTCCTGGCTCCCACTTGGCCCCTCACTCATAGCACTTCCCAGAACCCTTTCCCTGCTGTGTGTTTTGGCACTGCAAACTCATTTTGATGCTGGAGAATAGCAAAAGTAGGAAGGTAAATATTATAGTGATCAGATACCGTTTACAATGCATTTCAAAGAGTGGTACTGTGGGGGTTTGTCACAGCATCCTGAACTCCTGTTTATTTATTTTATTTTTGAGACAGAGTCTCACTCTGTCTCCCTGGGTAGAGTCCCATGGCATCATAGCTCACAGCAGCCTCAAACTCTTGGGCTCAAGCGATCCTCCTGTCTCAGTCTCCAGGGTAGGTGGGACTACAGGCACCTGGCATGACCCTCCAGCCAGTCTTTCTATTTTTAGCAGAGATGGGGGTCTCACTCTTGCTTAGGCTGGTCTCCAACTCCTCAGCTCAAGCAATCCACTTGCCTCAGCCTCCCAGAGGTCTGGGATTATAGGTGTGAGCCACTGTGCCTGGCCTCTGGACTCTGGTTCAATAAAATTTTCTCATAATAAGTGGCTCCTGGAAATTATGTTTTGTTGTCAATAGTTAAAAAGGAATACTGCTTTTAGAATGAGATTGTGTGCTCTAAATGACATTTATATGAGATGTGTTGTTATTTTAGCCCACCAAGGAACCACAATTCATTTCGAAAAATGGGAACTCACATGGCTGTTTTCTGGGGTGTGACCTCCTTACATTCACGGAGTAAGACACTGTCTTCACTGCAGCCTAATTAAATCTAAAGCTTTTCCACAGCTCACTGATTAAACTTAAATTATGAGGTGTGGAGAGTTCTGAGAGGCACCACTGACCCTTGAAATTATTTAACTAATTATGAACAATTAGCTGTAGTGCAATTAAACAGAATAGAAAAGCACAGACTCTTAGATATCCCATGACATTAAAATACCATTTAGCTTAGAAATTGCTTCAGTGCTTGTCAGGTTTAAGTTTCTCCCTTTTAACCACAAATGAGTCAAAATTCTCAGGGATGCTGAAGAAACTCAGGGGCCCCACCTTTAACAATTTGGAAGGTAAAATATTTTAATGACATTCCAGACACAAGCATCTCTTCTGGTGACATAACACACAAGACCTCACTGGAAAATGCATACACGGACATGTGTGGCCCAAATGCTGGTGGCTTGACAATTGCTGATGTAGTAAGTTCATACTCAGTGGTTGATACAATCTTGGGATAACGATTATCTAGTATTTGCCCTATCTGTAGGAATTAGGTAGATACTAAATAATTTAGGAAACTAGAGGATGAAACATACTTTTCAAAATTCATTAGAAGAAGGAGAGCTCTCAGGACCATCTTTTCCTTCTTTCACGCTTTTGGTTATTTTTGTAAACTGTTGGATGGTTTGCAAGTGTTGTGGTCGTCTGAGGTATTTGAGATAGGGGTGGGCAAAGAAAACTGAAGTGTATTGCTGTTTGATAGCAGAATGAAAGAGTAATAAAGAAGATGGAACCGGCTCCGCGCCTGTGGCTCAAGTGGCTAAGGCACCAGCCACATACACCTAAGGTGGCAGGTTCAAATCCCCAGCCCGGCCCGCCAAACAATAGTGATGGCTGCAACCACAAATGGCCGGGCGTTGTGGCGGGCGCCTGTAGTCCCAGCTACTTGTGAGGCTGAGGCAGGAGACTCGCTTGAGCCCAGGAGTTGGAGGTTGCTGTGAGCTGTGATGCCATGGCACTCTACCCAGGGGGATAGGTTGAGGCTCCGTCTCATTAAAAAAAAAGAAAGAAAAAAAGAAGATGGAACCAACAGAAGAGGACTCAGTGAGTCAAGTCACACAATGCACTTCCAGCGATGCCCAGAGTGGAGCGAGGGCTCAGGGAACAAATGGTGGTTATTGCTATTATTGGTGCCGTTGCTGTCATTATTATTCTCCTATTTAATAATTAAACTCATAGGATACTAGGCTTTATTGCCAAAAGAGTCTTTGAGCAGTATTTTGTTCCATCTTCACGTATCCAGCAGAGAGGGAGCCAGATGATATCAAAAGGTGGTCACAGAAAGTCCCCAGGTGAACTGTGAGAAACAGCAGAGTCAGCTCCTGACAACTTACCATCAGCCTCTCTGACCACCACTGTGAAGTACTTCACGGCTCCATTGGTGTCACTGAACCAGCTGCAGTTGACAGTAAAGTTGATGGAAGATTTGCTAATGAGCACGTCCTTCTCATTCACACGGATGTGCGGAGGTGGAGGAGGGGGACCTGGAGAGAGAGGCAGGGAAGGAATCAGGAGGGGTCACAACTCACCATAAACAACAGTTAGTGAGATGCAGGACCCCACTCCTCCGTCCAGCCATGTGTGTGTGTGTAAGTGTGTGTGCATATGTGTAAGTGTGTGCATGTGTGTATGTGTGCACACACGTGTATATTTGTGTGTATGTGTTTGTGTATGTATGCATATGCATGTGTGTGTGTGTGCGCACATATGTGTGTATGTGTGTGCGTGCACACTTAACACTTGAGACCAAGATGCTCGGCCCTCGCCTGGGGGAGCCAGCAGAGGCAGTGCGGTGCTGGCAGCATGTTAAACATAATGAAGGAGGCTCTGTAGCAGGATTTCCTGAAGTTGTAGCATCCAATTGCTTAAAAGCTCCAATTATATCGGCTCCAACTCTACCAGGCAGAGAAGTATTTAAATACCGACTCATTCAAGTCACTTGAAGAACACTTCACTTGTTTGCCAGCAGGGTTCTTTACCCAGAGAAATGTTTTCATTTCTTGGAGGCTTCTAGGCTCTCCTTTCCCAGTGACAACCAGAGGGGCTTACACAGATGTGAAGTGTGTGCCTGTGAATGGCACTGATGGTCCCACCCCAACCCTAGTGAAGGGCAGTGCCCCGGGCACTCACGGTCGATCATGGTGATGGTGCTGTCCTCTACTACCTCGCTGCTCATGCCGGCGGACTGCACCTGGACCGACACCAGGTACCGCTTGTGGGGCACCAGCATCATGATGCTCAGCAGAGACTTTTCCTTCTCCAGCTTTCTGGAAAATTCGACTTCTTGGGTGTCCATCTTTCGGCATTCAATGCTATACCCATCAAAGTCAGAATCGGGAGGGATCCAAGAACAGGCAATGGCCGTCGAGTTCTGCGGCCGGCAGTGCAGGTTCTGTATCTTGTCTGGCTCTAAAGGAGAGAGAGAGGAAGAACTTTTAGTGACACCACCCCCAGCTCTTTTGGATCCAACTAGGCTCTGAGACCTAATTAAATAGTTCTCAAAATTTATTTGGACTGGTTGGGTAATTCTAGCTCTTTGGGAGGCCAAGGCAGGTGTATTGCTTGAGTTCAGGAGTATGAGACAAGCCTGAGCAAGAACAAGACCCAATATCTACTAAAAATATAGAAAAACTAGCTGGGTATTATCATAGGCACCTGCAGTTCCCAGCTACTTAGGAGGCTGACACAGGAGGATTGCTTGAGCCTAGGCATTTGAGGTTGCTGTGAGCTATGATGCCACAGCACTCTACCTAGGGCAACAGAGTGAGACACTGTCTCAACCAACAAACAAACAAACAAAAGTCATGGCTCACCACCCATAGCTTAGTGGTTAGGGCACTGGTCTTGTGCACCAGGACTGGTGGTTTGAACCTGGCCCTGGCCTGGTGAACAACAATGACAACAACAACAAAGAAATAGCCAGGCATTTGTGGTGGAGATCTATAGTCCTAGCTACTTGGGAGGTTGAGGCAAGAGAATTACTTGAGCCCAAAATTTTGAGGTTGCTGTGAGCTGTGACGCTGTAGCACTCTACTGAGGGTGATGTAGTGAGACTCCGTCTCAAAAAAAAAAAAAAAGTCATACTTGTCCTCACATATCCAACAACAGGCTTGCTGTAGGTCTTCCAGGAATCACCGCTGACAGTCTTGACGCTGAATTCATAGGACCTCCCTGGATGGAGCCCATGCACGATGCGTCCTTCCGACCTCCTGTTGCTATAGGGGTTGACGATAGTGAGGGCGTCTCGAGGCACCCACTGCAGTTCAAAATCATCATAGTCTGTCCAATCTGGTGGCCCCTTCCAGGTGATGGCTAAGGATGTGTTGGCAACATCAGCGAATGATATTAGACTGGGAGGACTTGGGGCTGTATGTAGGAGAAAGAGAAATATCATGTGATCATGCCCACAACTTCTATAACACATACAGGTAAGATGACCAGGAGACATCAGCACATTCCAATGCACTTTGTAGGAAGAAATAACGTGCTGATAACATAGCAGCAGGTGCTTCCATTTATAATATTGACCATGTGTAAGGCTGTCCAAAATTATTTGATGTCTCTTTTCTTAAATATTCACACCCAGAGCTTCCTTCCTAGGGTGCCCACACTATGTAGCATGTGTGTCCTGAATGGGTCACAAGAGTGAGAGGGTAAAGATTCCATCTGATTTGGAGTGACGGGCTGGGGTCCACAGACTATTATGTCCAGATGCAGACAGCTTGGCATACTGATATTAACATTCTCCACTGTGCACTTGAACAAAAACAGGAAGCCCTGGTCACATCGACACAATGATGATCTCCGTTTTGCAGGTAAGAAAACTGAGGCATAGAGAAGCTCCACTACTTGTTCACCTTCACACAGGTGAGAGGCAGGTCTGCACTCAGGACCGAGACCATTCTGAACAAAGTCTGTGTCCTCTATCCACTGTCCCATGCTCAGGGCACATCATTATCAACTTCATTTCTCTTTTTTTTTTGTTCTTTTTTTTTAATTAAATCATAACTGTATACATTTATGGGGTACAATATGATGATTTAATATACAATGTGGAATGCTTAAATCAAACTGATTAACATAACCACCATCTCACTTACTTATTTTTGTGGTAAGACATTTATAACATACCCTTAGTTGTTTTGAAACGTACCCTTGTATCATGCTCATTAGGTGAGATCCTGCCAAATGCCCTCCCTCCACTCGCTCTCCCTCCTCCCCTCCTCTCTCCCTTCTTTCCCCTCCTTTTTGGACTATATTTCCCCAAACTGCAGATGCTGGCATGCATGTGGAGAGAAGGGAACACTTCTACACTGCTGGTGGGATTGCAAACTAATACAGCCTTTTTGGAAAGAAGTATGGAGAGTTCTCAAGGAACTAAAAGTTATTCTATCATTTGATCCTGCAATTCCATTACTAGGTATCTACCTAGATGAACAAAAATCATTTTACAACAAAGACATTTGCACCAGAATGTTTTGCAGCCCAAGTCATAATTGCCAATTGTGGAAGCAGTCCAAATGCCCATCAACCTAGTGATGGATTAACAAATTGTGGTATATGTATACCATGGAGTACCACGGAGCCACAACTTTATTTCTTACATTAAAATCATAATGATATGCTATGGGAGGCCAAGGCAGGTGGACTGCTTGAGCTCAGGAGTTCCAGAATAGCCTGAGTACAAGCAAGACCCCATCTCTACTAAAAATAGAAAAACTAGGGGGAGGGGTCAAGATGGCCGACAGGCACCAGTCTCGAACAGAAGCTCCTGTTCAGAGGAAAGGATAAAGTCCAGAGAAACCCCCAACAAAGTTGAAAACTGGGAGCCCAGGTGAGAGAGAAGAGTGATACCGGCGGGACACCTCTTCTGAGACAGGCGGAGACTCCTAGAGGACAATCCACAGGTACATAAACCACCCCAAAGGAATAGTGCCCATCTGCTCCCCCAGGAAAGGTGTGCTTTTCCTTTGTTTCCTCTTCAAGGGCTCCTCCGAGTCTCCTACAGGCCACCGATAAACTGAGGACCTATTCTCTCACTCC
Organism: Galagoides demidoff; assembly: GCA_963574575.1. Lineage (NCBI taxonomy): Eukaryota > Metazoa > Chordata > Mammalia > Primates > Galagidae > Galagoides > Galagoides demidoff. Next base: position 18,242 of record CAUYQV010054617.1, read on the forward strand.
ATGAGTGAGAGCTGCCAACAGGGAAGTTTGCTACCCTGGAGGAACCCAGTTGAGACTCGGAACACCCTTCCCCAGGCAGAAAAGT
>CAUYQV010054619.1:0-23678 GCA_963574575.1 Galagoides demidoff
GCGCCTGTGGTCCCAGCTACTTGGGAGGTAGAGGCAGGAGACTCGCTTGAGTCCAGGAGTTGGAGGTTGCTATGAGCTGTGATGCCATGGCACTCTACCCAGGGGGATAGCTTGAGGCTCCATCTCAAAAAAAAAAAAAAAGAAATTCATAATTCTTGGTAATTATGAATATCTTACTTTACATGGGAAGAGACTTTACAGGTATAATACTAGGGGAAGACATTGAGATGGAGACACTGATTATTCAGCTTTAGCAAATGTCATCACATAAATCCTTAAAGATAATCTTTCCTGCAGGGTATGTGTGGGGCATGGGTGTGTGTATGAGAGAGAGAGAGGATTTGCCTATGTAAGATGAAAGATGTGTTGATGATATTTCTTTCTGTAGTAGGTCCTTGGTCTCAGGGATTTAAAAAATGAACCCATGGACCACAGATCAGTGGTAAGATAAGATTTATTAGATAGAAAATACAGAAGGAATAAAAAGCACCAAAACTTCTGGCAGAGAGAAAGATCCAAGTAGAAAACGTCTGAATGGGTCTTTTGTCTAGGGGTCTAAGGTCTTGAGAATTAAATATGACCAGGACTGGGTGTATGGAAAACACCTTTTCAATGTTAATGAGTGTATTAACGAATGAATGCAGTACCTCCAGCTCTCCAGAGGCCTAGCTTAGATGGAATTGTGCAGGCAGAGGAAATAAACATACAAGAGATTGCCCAGTCCTAGGAAATAGGGGGCCCTATCTAGCGCTGAGTGGGGGAACCCTGTGTCAGATGAAAGCAGGGCAGAGATGCTCCCTGACTTTGAAGTTGCAGAAAAAAAGGATTGTGAAGTATGGAGCACAACAAGCAGACTCCAGGAGCTGAAAAGGTAAGGGGTGGGATTCTACTTTCTAGAGCTCATAGAAAGTAAAGCCACCCACTTACTGTTATTTTGAATGTAGCTTAGTAGGACCTGTCTTAGCTTTCTGATTCATGGAACTATAATATAATAAATTGGTGCTGTTTTATGGCACTATAAACACTAGTACATATTTTGGTACTGTAAAGTACCACATTTGTAATTATTTATTAAATTGGCATAGATTCATATAATATAATGTTATCATATAATAACATTGATTTTTCTGGTCCTGGTCTCCTTTCTGCTATCCCTGAGTGAAAAATCAAGGAATAGATTTCCAAGAATTTTTCTAGAACACAGTACTAGATTCTGATATCTTACTAGAAAACCCCTTTCAAAGTACTGGCATACTCAGATGAAGAAACAAAGCACTTACTTTTGAGATCTTGAGATTTTCTTTAGAATCTTTTTGAGATTTTAAGAATCTACATCTCTCTGGGCAGTGCCTGTGGCTCAAAAGGGTAGGGCGCCAGCCCCATATGCCAGAGGTGGTGGGTTCAAACTCAGCCCAGGCCAAAAAAAGAAAAAAAGAATCCACATCTCTAACCAGGAGTGTCTCAGTAGACATACTTTCCAACAGAAGAAGCTTCTCAAGTTCCTTTTTCAACACACCATTCTAATGAGAGCTTCCTTGCTCCATAGGTATCTATTGACAAATCTTTTTACCTCTATAATCCCTGTTATTCAGTTAAGTGGCTGGCTGAGCTTCATTGTTTTTAGATAGCAAACCTCATGTTGTGTCCTCTTGTTTCAGTCACTTCAAGTTCCTATTTGGTCCTGAAATGTGTGGGGGTGCTATCTTTGTGGATTTAAACACATTTATCTTGTCAACGAACTGAATGTGACTTAATATTGCAAAACATTAATTAGATATTATAGGTCAATTAATTTGCTTAATAAAAAGGTTCGCTATGGGGAATATGGTTAGATATGAGAAACCAATAAGTCTGAGTTCCTTTACTGTGCACCTGACTATGAAAAGAAAGGGCTTCTCTTACTTGGCACTATCTGGAGCCCAGGCTGTTTTCCTCCCTTCCTACTTTTCTATTCTGAGCATGGTAGAGGTGGAAACGTTTATATAGACAGGGTCAGTCACTTGCAAAGCCTTTCTTTCCTCCATCTCTTTCATCTGCTTTGTTTTCACCCTCCTGCTCTAATTGAAAGCTGGCCACCCTGTGGAGAAAGGTTCAGTTCTGCAGTTTTCTCAAGTGATGTTTAATTTTATTCCCTGGTTTTATCCTTCTAACCTTGGACATGAACAGGCATTCTTCTTGCTGTTCAGTTTTTTCTCCATCCCAGTATTACACACACACATACACACACGCATGTACCTGCATGTGCACAGATAACGTGAAAGGGAAACAGAAGTGAAGGATCGAGGCTATAAAGTTGTTGACTTTTACCATCAAGACAGTGGTGGAAACTTGTAGCAGCCCGTATAGCCTATGGCTAGGAGGAGTGAGAGTTATAAGAAATACCTGTAATGGAACACCTTGGTGAAAAGGGAATGGAGACAGATTTAGTTCTAACAAGCATGAGAGAGCTCGCGAGACGAGAGCATTGGTGAATTGGCAGTCTCTACACCTGTGGTGTTGAGAGGCACGAGCTCAGCCTTATATTAGGCTGGAGAAGGCAGTCAAAAGCATGCACATTCTAACACAGACCTGCTTACTCTGACTCTGTCTCCTTTCTTACCTGCAGAACCCCAGCACGGCGTCTCTCTGCTGAAGATTACCAAGCTCTACTAAAGACTAAGATCTATCTATTCTAAGAAGACTGCTTTACTCTAAGACACTCACTCTCTCTCTCTCTTTCTCTCCAGCTATAGTAGATAGCCCTCAAGCACCTAAGAAAAACTGTTCCTGAGCAAGGTAGCTTAGTGGTCTGTGTCTGGAACCTACCTAAGCCGGGCCTGAGACCTGGCCAGTCCTGGGCCCTGACAAGTGGTGTCAGAAACAAATCCTGACAGAAACTCTTATGAGATGAGAAATACTTTGAGAAACCAAATTGGAGAGAAAATCAAGGGCCCAGTTTTAGACATTTTAAGACTCTGTCAGGTGCCATGGCTCATGTCTGTAATCCTGGCGCTCTGGGAGGTATCGGCAGGATTGCTTGAGCTTGAGACTACATGCATTGTACAATCCCACCATCCACTATCCCAGACATGCAACCACCATCTAAACCTTTAAAAATCTTCCCTGGAGTGTCACTTCAAACGTTGCAGCACAGTGCCAGTTCTGCAATACTCCATTCTAATGAACTTTCACATTTTTGATCTATCATCGTTCATCATTCTGCTTCAAGCAGAATAAGTTGTGTGAGACGGAGGAGGTAAATTATTGCTGAAATTATTGTTACTGGGCGCAGCATATATCCTCAACTCAGTTGCTGCCTTATTTTTCCTTATTTTCCTTGATTTCAGACTAAACCCAATTTTCCTTCTGCATGCGCAGCCTCACTTAGCTACATATCGCTGAAGAAAAACAAACAGCCATGGTGACTCGTCTCACATTAAATTCAGGATCACTGACCTCAATTAGATACCCAAAGCTGCCTGCAATTATTCTAGCTTTCCCCAGGCCATACTCTCCACCTCTTTTAAATGAATTTCTTCTCCTTAACCTCCAACACCACTGCCCCTCATCCTTAGTCTCAAAAGGTAATTTTGCTTCATACTTCACTGAGAAAATTGCAGCGATCAGAGGGGGCCTGAGCACATCTGCCCACCCTGCATTGAGCCCCACCAAGGCTGGAATTGGAGTGTGTTTCCAGCCACTGCCTCGCTCACTGGGGCCCGTTGCTCAGCGCGCTCCCTTCTCTGTCCTGCATGGTCATCTGCTGAATCTTTGTTACGGCTGCTCTTTCTCTGCCTTCATTTAAAGCAAACCTATTTCAAAGAGAGATTATAGCCACTGTTTCCAATTAGCCTCCTTATATTCTTTATTGAACCAAATCCCATATGAGCTTCCCCTACTAATCCCAGGGAACTTCTTTTATCAAAGCCACAAATGAACACTGTGTTTGCTAAATCTAATAATCAATTCTTGGTCTTCACAGTAGTTAAGTCTTCCACAGCATTTGATACATTCGAGTACCCTCTTGTCATTTGTCTTCCATGACATCAGAATAGCTTGGATTTTTCCCCTCTTCTTCCTCACTCCAAAACATTGCTGCTCCAGGGCCTTGTCATGTCTGCACACATCCAGTCTGTTTTCAGTCCTCTTAAAATACCAGTCTTAGACTGAAGACTCTACCTGACAAGACTTGAACTCCGCTGTAAACTCCAGAATGCTTTCCAAGTTTATTTGCTGATGATTCCTTTTTCTTTCTAAAATTATCACATCACAATCTTTTTTATTTTTTTGTTGACACAGAGTCTTGCTTTGTTGCCCTGTATAGAAAGCGATGGTGTCATCATAGCTCACAGCAACTTCAAACTCCTGGGCTCGAGCGCACCCTTGGCATTAGCCTCCTGAGTAGCTGGGGTAACGGGTGCAGGACACAGTGCACAGTTAATTTTTCTATTTTTGGTAGAGAAAGGAGCTCACATTTTCTCAGGCTGGTCTTGAACTCCTGAGCTCAAGCAATCCTTCCATCTAAGCTTCTCAGACTGCTAGGAATTTTTTTTTTCTTGATACATTATCTCACTCTGTCACCCTAGGTCCAGTGCTATGGCATCATAGCTCACAGCAACCTTGAACTCCTGGGTTTGAACAATCTTATTGCCTCAGCCTCCTGAATAGCTGGGACTACAGGCACCTGCCACAACACACAGCTACTTTTTCCATTTTTATAGAGATGAGTCTCCTCTCAGGCTGGTCTCAAACTCCTGAGCTTAGGCGATCCGCCCACCTCAGCCTCCCAGAATATCAGGATTGTAGATGTAAGCCACTGCAACCAGTTAAGAGTCTTAAAATGTCTAAAACTAAGCTCCTGGTTTTCTCTCCAAGTTAATTCTTGGAAAGCCTTTCCCATCACATAAGAGTCTCTACCATTCTCCTGATGGCAATCATCAAAATTTTATATCATCCTTAAATTTGGTTTTCTTTTTACATTATATGTTAAATTCTACTTTCAAAATATATCCAGATCCAACCACTGTGTGAAGTCCCCCCTGCAGCCGTCCTGTTCACAGCCTCCGTCACCGTCACCTCTCACGTGATTTGTATCAGAGTGTTTTCCATGGGGTTCCTCACTTCCTCTCTCACTTTCAAGTCAAAACGTAGATTAAATTCTGTCCACACCTCCAAGGCTTGCTGTCTGACTCACAGCTAAAGTCAAAGTTCTTCCAGTGGCCTGCAAGGCTGTGCACAGCAGAAGTCACACTCTGTCTCGTGTCTTTATCACTGCAGCATTCAAATCATTTTTCTCGAGGCATCACAGCCTCCTTCCACCCTGCCCCCACTGTCACAGCTGCAGAGGCCCTGGGATTTCAGCCCTTGCCTTTGCTGGTCTCTGCCTTGATGCTTCTCCTCCAGATGCCCACACGTACCTCTCTCAGTCCCTTCAAACCTGTACTGGAATGCCACATTGGTGGGATCTTATGGAAATCCCAGTCAAAATTTCAAGAGTCTTCCCAATATTTTCTATGTTCTTTTCCTTGATTTATTGACTTTCTTCCCCTTAGAACCTCCTTCCATTTCACAAAACACATATTTCCCTTTTTTCCTTTTTATTATTAGTCATCCAAAGTGGACTCTCAGTTGTAATATGCAGGTATTTCCACCTATTTAGATCACTGCTATGTCCCCACTGCTCACGACAGTGGTTGCTGGTGAAGGAGGCGTGGTGATTACCAATACTGAGGCCACCAGTCGTCTGCCAACGTCACCCTTACACTAAGACATTGTGAGTGTTATTGTATCTGATATTTATCTCAGCAAAACACAAACAAATAAATAGCATTGAGTTGTACTCTTTAATCATGAATCAAGATAGCCTGGAACTATTTTAATTGTCAGAGAAAAGTCAACGTAGGGTAAATAATGTTACTTGCTGAGGCGTTTCAGCAGAGAATGGCCGTCCCCTTCCTCTGTGTGCACACGGCTAGCTGTCCGTCTACCTGCTTTCTTGTGCTGACACTGGTGTCTCTTTTTCCTTTTCTGATTGCTGCTCTCCAAGATGCCCTGGCATAGTCCCAAACTGCTTCATTTCAAAGTCTTGAAAGGGGCTCTTGTAGCCAACCTTCTGTGGTGACAAATCAGGGTAATTTTCACAATCTTCCATTTTGAGGGGCTTTATGCCGGCACAGTAATTGCTGGCTCAGCAGTGGTGATCAGGGAGCAGCTGGCAGGAGGGAAAGGCTATGGCTGTTACAGCTGATACAAAAATGATAATAGGTTCCTGTGTAAACTCACAGTCAACCATTGCCTTCTACCAAAAATGAAAATAACATTCTGGGTATATTTAGCTGATTTTGAAACTTCTTTTCCAATTAAAGCTCTTTTTGAAATTCATTTTATTAAGGTCCGTCTTAGAGAAATGGTAACGCAACAAAAGTCTTGTAAAAAACCCATGGAAATAAAGTTACCTGGTGAAACAGCTATTACAATAACAAGAGGGTTGGGAGAGGGGCAGTTTTTTGGGAGGGACTGGGGGAATGAGTCTGATGGTTACACTGAAGGAAATGAGAGCAGGCTGACACTCCTGGTTTCAGAGGGAAAGTGAACTTGAACTTGGATGCCAAATATTATGACATGAAAGGCCATGATGAGACGTGAGCTGGCCTGTTACTTGAACGGCTTTAATACTGGGCATGATGCCCCTGAATGAGGAGATCCTGAAGGAGCACAGAGGATGCCCCACCCCCAGTAGAAGGTGGATGAGCCCGTGAAGACTTACCTGGGACTCTGCAGCAGGGATCCCACTGCCTCTTCTCACTGCCCTGGACACTGAGAGAGGACACCAGTATGTAAACAGTGGGTGCAGCGGCCAGGTGGTGTCATCTGTGAGGCTGTAATTCTGCCAGAAGTATCCTGTAAACTACATCAGGGCAGACATAGGATTCTTTGGGGTGGGGGTGGGGGTGAGGGCTTGATGTTGCTGTCAGGAAGAATAAGAAAGCGGGTGGTACGTGAAGATGCCTGTGAAGTTGACTTCTCAACAGCGTGGGTTTGGACCTCATGCGCCCACTTGCATGTGGATTTGCCCTGCCTGAGACTGGAGACCAGTCCTCCTGCCCCTTCTCTGCTCAATGTGAAGATGATGAGGCTGAAAACCTTGGTCATGACCACTTCCACTCAATAGGTAGTAAATATACTTTCTCCTCCTGTGATTTTTTTATTTTAGTAATTTTTTCCAGTTACCTTTATTCTAAAAATACAGCATACAATACGTGTAACATACAGAATACACATGAACTGACTCTTTATGCTACTGGTAAGGCCTCCAGTCAATAGTAGGCTATTCACAGTTAAGTTTGGAGGGAGTTGGAATTTTACATGGGCTCTTGACTGAGCAGGGTTTAGGGCCCCAGCAGCTTATCTAACTTCCACATTGTTCGATAGTGGAGGGTAATTTGAAAGATGCAAGTAGCCCTCCTTGGGAGCTCCAGGCTGACTGTGGAACTGTTCAAGGGGTCAAATGCTGTGGGGTGAGGGTCTCTAAGCAGGGAGATCATCTTAATGGCATTATCCTTGTGCCTTCTCCAGGCCGTTCAGGTTGCTGTGGCCCAGAGGAACGTCCCATATTTCTGGCTGTTTTAAGTTGCAACATTTAATTTTTTTACTAAAAATATGTGCACACACATCAAAGCTTAAAAATGATCTTTTTAATATAAAAATGTAATTGTTATGCTTATTTTGTGAATGTTACATTTATTTTATATACAGTGACTATTAAAATCACATTATTCTTTGTTTCTCTCTTCAATTAAATATAAATTTTTGGTAAATCCATACTTTGAGTTTGTATTTTCAGTTATTTTATTTTTATTTCTAGGGATCTATTTCTTTTTTTTTAATTTCCAGCTATCCAATATAATTTTCTAACTACCTCTCTGATGTTTTAACATATGTAACATGGTAGTTAAGCATCTGTCTGACACCTCTAAAATTGGAATCTCTTAAGTGGAGTCTTGTTTTCCCTCTAATTCATTTTATCTCTTGGTTTCTAAATTGCATTCTTATCTCTTTGTATGGGTTAAAGAATAGACATGGCATATAAATGTGCAGGTGTACTTTGAGGCTCTTACTGATGGATTCTTCCTCCAGGGAGAAATTACTTTTATTCCTGGCAAAACAAAATCACAAATACAAGCGGTGTATCCAGCCGAGGCGAGCGGGGTGGAGCACTGTAGAGGGAGGTGGAGGGTGGTGGAGCGCCGAGCTAGGAGCACAGAGACTCGGCCCCTCTGAGGCACGACCTGTCGCTTGCTGGCTTTTCGTCCTGTGTTATATATCCTGCTAAGTTTTTCTTAGATGGCTCTGAAATGCAACATGTGTCACTTATCCCTTTGAAACTGCTGAGATTCACTCTTTTAGCCTCTCAGCAACTATTTTACAGTGAAGAAACGCCCAGGGCAAGTGGCGCTGAAGGGACTCGTCTCTGAGGTTTCTTTCATTGGACCCTGGGCTGCTGTGGTCTGTGTTGCCTTGGTAACAGTGCAGGGCTCTCTAAAATATTTTCATCCTCCTTTAAAGATTTCAGCCTGTTTAACTCATTGTTTCTGAAGCCAGCCGACTGGCTGGCAGTAAACTGGTCCACTTTGTTGTATTTGGAGATTTCTTGTTCACCGAGAGGCCATCATTTCTTACTCTCCTTCAAGTACTGGAACATTTTCATTATGGTTTCCTATGTCTTAGTAGCAAGTCCTGTTCACCTGGACGCATGGCCTTCCCCTGTTCAGATTATAATACAATTAGACGGTCTGTCCCTGATTCACGGATCCCTGTAACTTCAAGCTTGAGGCAGCATCAGTAACATCTAGAAGGTTCACTGAAACACTCGGAGGTGGGCTCTGTCCCTGAAGTTTCTCTCTGACTTAGCAGGTCTGGCGCAGAAACCCCACCGCATTTCCACCAAGTCTCCAGGTGAGGGTGAAGCTGCTGGACTTGGGAGCCGCGCTGTCATAGAGCCGTCGCACAGGCCTGCTGTCCCCACCTCGGCTAAGAAACAATACAGATAAACCTGTGGGCTGATTCTTTAATAAAGTCAAGGACTTAAAGTATTATAATTAGTAGGCTGTAATAATTCATCATTTTCAGTTTTAGTGAAGATGAGTACATCCTTACATGTTTTGTTGATTGTTGTGTATAAAACACGGTAATGCCCGTCTTTCTCTTCTCTTCCAAAAACTAGAGATAAGTTTACAAATATGGTCATTCTGTTGTGGATATCAACAGATTGTTTCCAAAGTTTATGTGGAGATGTAAAAAACTCAGAGTAACCAACAAGATATTGACAGGAGAAGACAGAGCTGTGGGACTAACAATGCCCAGCTCCCATCTGAGTGTGAAGCCTGATGGCCAGGACACTGTGGTGCCTGTGAGGAAACAGCTGACCCATCAGTGAACAGGACGGAAAGCCCGTAAATAGACTCACATGAATTTTTAGTCCTTGAAAAAGGAAAAAGACAATTCAGTGAAAGAAAAAAAGGATAGTCTTTTTAACAAATGCCACTGGAAATCCAAATGCAAAAGGGATCCTACACCCTTAGAACAATTCATTCAAAATGAATCCTAGACCTAAGTGTAAATTTCAAAACCTTAAAATTTCTTGAAGATGAGACAGGATGTCTAGGTGACCTTGGGTATGATGATAATTTATTATATACAACACCAAAACATAATCTGTGAAAAAAATGATTGATCAGCTACACTTCACTAAAAGTAAAAACCTCTTCAGCTTGATAAAAGATATTGTCAAAAAAATGAGAACAGGCCGCAGACTTGGGAAAAAATATGTGCAAAAGACACATCTGATAGAACATTGTTATCTGAAAAATACAGAGCACTCTTAAAGCTCAACCCTAAGGAAAGAGACAATCTGACTAAAAATAGGAAAAATACCCAATGATACACCTCATCAGAAATAACCTGCAGACGCAACCAGGTCCAGCTGTGGGGAGGGTGCTGGCACGGGGCAGCCGCCTGGGGCCAGGAGGGTCACGTCACGGGACTCTGTGCCTCCGACTCCATTTTGCCCTGAGCCTAAAACTTCTCTAGTAAAATAAAATCTATTTCAAAGAATAAAGTAAAATCAATTATAAAATAGTAAAAATTTATCACTGTGTAATTCAGATATCACATATCAGGTGTGTTTTGAGGCAGTTATACATTTAGTTTAAAATAGGAATGCTTCCAAAACATTTATCTTAAAAGGATGAGTGTTTGGAAGTTCTCTGGTCATTTCAAGTGCATAGGAAATTTCCTTTTAATTCTGCCTGTATATAAAATATCCTATTCTATTATGGCTTCATTTGCCATTTTTAACTTAAAAAAATAAGTAATAATAATTTTTCTTTAGAATGATTTCCTCTGATACGCATAGGAAGATTCACCGAAAATGCCTTACATTTCTTCAACTGTGTAATCATTGTACATAAGTCTTGGCAATGATGAAAAAGAAAAGTACTTTTTGATAATGCTGCAGAATTGAGATGAGCCCCATCTCCTTTTCTGTGATGCTAGAAGGAAAAGTGTTTCTTACCCAGAGGGCAAGAGTGAGGAAACATCTGTCAGGAGCCAATAGACTCATTTTTATTAGTTATAGTCTTGGTTATTCCCCAAAGCTGCGCTCAGCTTAAAAATAATAAAATTGCATCCAGTGATGATATATCTTGAATGGTAATAATTCGCCACTCTTAATAATTCAGCTTGCAGCAAAGTATGGAGGCTCAGAGGGCAACACACTCCAAGGGAGAAGAGCTCAGGGAATTAAACACATCCTCCCATCACCGTGCACATCACACCAATCTCGTTTTTCTTGCAAACCTGGCAAGAATGTTTATTATGAAAATGGAGATTCACATTTTAACCATCATTTACTCAGAAAAGAATTAGAATCGAAAAAAACCTATAAAATCAAAAAGAGGGTATTTGTATTTGAAAAATTTTGTTAGTTTGTTGAAAGAATTCCTTAAGATCCATAACAACACAGATATATATCTATTATCACACTGATAATAGACGATTTTTAACTTTTACCCAGGATTTATAAACAGAGAAACCGTGAGTTTCATCAAATTGAATTAAAACTGTGACTTACTGAGAAATAATGATTAAAGGAATATAATTCATCATAACTAAAATTTCATCTCTGTACCATAGCCCCTGGGTGACAGGGCAGCATAAACATGTTTGTCAGGACACTCCTCTAATAGGACTCAGAAAGCCCTACATTATTGTAATGAAATATTGTTCCAAGTCTGTTATTAATCATGTAGTTTATAAGGTATTTTAAATGTAAGATCTTATAAAATGTTTATGTATATGCAGAATGTTCTTAAAAAATAGCTTAAATTAAATAATTTAATTTTTAAAATATTAAATAATATTTAATAATAAACATTAGTGTTTTTAATAATAATTATTTAATTTAATTATTAAAAAACCAAATCTTGTCCATGAGAAGAAAAGTAGATTGCTAGCTGGTGACGTGCTCCCATCCCACTTTTCTCTCACACTTTTAATTTCTTTTACTTTCATACCACCTTGGGTAAAAGTTAATGTTGTCTATAATTAGTGGTGATAATGGGTATTTCTGTATCATTACTGATCTTAAGGAAATCTTTCAACAAACTAACAGATTTTTTAAAATACAAATACCTTCTTTTAGATTTTAGAGGTTTTTCTCTATTCTAACTTTTTCTGTATAAATGATGGTTAAAATGTAAATTTCCTTTTTTATAATAAACATTCTTGCTAGGTTTGCTATTAAGGTTATGGTTATTCAATAAACTGCATTGGAATTGATCCCAACAGAATCTATTCTCTGGAGGACTGTACAAGTTTTTGGATCATTTTTTTAAAACAATTAATTAATAGTAATTGAAGATGGATTCATTAGATTCTCAGGTTTTCTTTAATGGAATGTTTTAAATTACAGATTAAACTGCTTTAATAATTATAGAATTATTTATTAAAAAATTTTCTTCCTGTATCTATTTTGATATTCTTCTAATAATTAATATATTTCATTTAAATTTTCAAACAAACTTTCAAGATATTATTTATAATATCCTTTAACAGAACTATAACATCTGTAGCATCTATTATGGATCTTAGTAATTTAAGGATAGGTCTTGAATGAGTATATTATTATTCCTTATTAATTATTATTTTTGCTTGTGTTGAACATATATTATATATTTCTTTTCTATTTTATTAAGGGATACATCTGATACTTACTTCTGTAAACTTTGTTTTTTGGTTTCTCTCACACTCTCTGTTTCTAAACTTTTTTTAACTTCTTGATCCAGATTCTTAGATTTAGATTTTCAGCCTTACCAAATGCGTACATGTAAACTATAAAAACCTAAGAATAGCATACTGAATCCCTTCAGTTTGGTATGTCATATTTCATTATCACTTAGTCAAAACTCTTTTTTAACTTTAATTTTGATTTTTCCTTTGGTTTGTGGAAGTATGTTTCTTCATTTTGAAGTATTTATAAAGCAGTATTCTAATTATCTATGAGTATTGCTGTCTCATTTAATTCTATTTAGGACACATGTCATCTGAATAAGATGATAAAATTTATCTATACCTGACTTTATTACCTTTTACAATAATATAATTATTTTAAATGTGTAACAATTTCTTGCCATTTCCATTGCAGTTGAAAATAATTTTTCCTCAATTTTTGTCAAATCCAGTGCCTCAGGTATAATACATTCAGCAAAGTGTATATGATATTTAAAGCTTTTATGCCTGGGTATAATTTTTACTCTCATTTTATTACTTATTTGGTGAATTTTGCTAATTTATTTTTCTATAGTTATCAATTAGTCCATTTCATAGGTTCATGTTCTTTCAGGTTTTGATTTACATTCTTTAAAGTTGTAGTATCAGATACATAAATTCCAAGCATGCCACATTTTCTCTTTGTAGACTTGATACTTGATCATTATGAAATGTCCTTGTTTATTTTTGGGAAATGTTTTTTGCCTTAAGTCTACATTTTTCTTTCTTTCTTCTTTATTTATTATTATTATTTTTTATTTTTTATTTTTTTTGTGATTAGGTCTAGCCAGAGTGCTGCCCTGGCTACAGTATTGCAACCTCCCACTCCCGGGCTCCAGCAGACCTCCTACTTTGGCCTCCCAAGTAGCACCACCATACCAGGCAACATTTTTAACATTTTTGCCCAGGCTAGTCTCAAACTCCTGGCCTTAAGCAGTTCCCTCTCTACTTTGGCCTGCTAAAGTACTAGGATTATAGGTATTGGGTCACCAATCGGGTCACCATGCTTGGCCCATTTTCTAATATTAATATTCCAATATTTGGCCTCTGTTGGGTTTAAAATTTTTGACTCTTTTGTTTACAAACCTGCTGTACTTTTATACTTTAGATGTGTCTAACAGATACAGAATGAAGGGTGATTGTTGTTGTTTCATTTTTTTTTTTTTTAGTGCACTATGAGCATCTTTATGAAAGAACATTTATTTAGTTAACCACTTTATATTGTTATTATAACTACAATAAAATCATAATTACAATTGTCTCAGTACCTTATATTGGGTACGTTCAACCACCTTACCATGTGCCTCCATTTTTCCATCAATTCTATTTCCATAAATTTATTATTATTTTTATCTCCTTGTTTTCTTTTCGATTGATTAGTACTATTTAATACTTGTTTTTCTTTTCTTTTTGTTTATTTTGAAGTTTTATACATTTGACTAAAATAGTTTGTTTCCTTTTTGTGCTTCTAATGAGCAACTATCTTAGAGGTTACAACATTCCCTGGTGTTTTTACTTCACTATGGTTGTTGCCAGAGTGTGTTTTATGGACCTTGGAGGTTCCTTGAATACTTTTAGTGGTGCTACAAAGTCAGAACTGTTTTCATAATAAAGCGTAAATGGTACTTGTCTTTTCCACTGTAATTCTCATAAAATTTTCCAGAAGCTAAATGATGGATGAAATCAAAAGAAAATGGATGCAGAAACATATGTTAGAAATCATCTTCTGCCTGTTAAACCAAACGTTGTGAACATTGCTATCTTCCTGCTAAGGTTTTTTGAGAGTTTTTCCCATTAAATATGTTATTTATAATAAGATGATATGAGTTTATCATTGTTACTTTAAACAAATCACCATATATTTTAAATTTATAGTTTTATTTTCTATATGGCAACTTCAAGACATACCACATTTAAAAAATGTTCAAAGTTCCCTTTTCAAGATACTTTAAATGTTAAAGATGCTTATTCCAAAAAGTTTCAGAAGTAATAATTTACTCTTATACACTTTTACAAAGCAATTACTTTATAGACTGCCACTTTTACTGAAAAGTTACTTTAGAGATTACAAATGTATGCTTGACTACTAAAATAATATTATTAAATATTACTTATATCATATTCTCATACAATGTAAGAAACTTAGATTGCTTTGACCAAAACCAGCTCCTATTAAATTTCTGATGTTTTTATCTTGGTATAATTAATAATAAATATATGCCAAATTTTTCAATCCTTCAACTCTCTCTTTGTCTCCTATATTCTGTCTCTGAATAATCCATTCTGCTTGTTACTTTAGTGCTGATTTTAGCTCTCAAGTCCACATGTTACAAAAGGCTGAATTTCACCTTTATCTTATAAGGTGACTTTGTGGGTGGACTGCCAACTGGCTGCCATTTTCATTCTATACACTGAAGTTCATGTTCCATAATACTCTGGCTTTCCTTGTTTGTTTTGAGAATTAATTCAATAGTTATTCCTGTAAAGGTAATTATTTTTTCTGCCTTCTGGCTGTCTTTAATATGTTCTTTGTTGTCTTTTGCTTTTCTAAAGACTCATAGTAAAGTGCCTAACTGTGAATATATTTATCTTGCTTTTACCTTGTTCATCTTCTGAATCTGTATATTGACCCCTTTTTATCTATTTAGGAAAACTCTCATCCATCATCTTTTTAAACATATCTTCTGTACATTTTCTTTCTTGTCTCTGCTTAGAAGAGTCTCATACTTCTCACTGTAATAGGCTTTTCTCTCATTCTCATATCTGGTTTTCCTTATCTTTTGTCCCTCCTTTCATTATTCTAGAAATATTTTATCAAACCATCTCTCAATTCCCTAATTCTTTCTTCAGCTGCTTCTAATCTAGTGTTAACCCCAACTGTATGTTTTTTTAAAGGATACATTTATCAAATTTTTAATTGGAATATTACTAATGTTACTTGAGGCATTCTCTAATCAAAGTTTCAGATATGTACTTTGTATTCTTACCCATTGCAAGCACAGTTAAATTAATGTCAATGGGATAAAATGTCAAAATTGGAAATGTCTGAATGTTGGGTTCTGGTTTCTATTGTTTTTATTTGTCCTTCATAATATTTTATTTCCCTTCATTCTTGGTTATTTTTATTCTGTTCTGAAATAGTGGTAATAAGACAAAAGATGTAATATTATTATTATCCAGAGAGAGTTTTCACTTTCTTTAGCTGGGAGCCTGGGAGAACTGTAACCCAAGACCACCATGGACCATTTCAAGCTTGACTTTTTCTGGACTATCTGAATGGCTTAAATCTGAGCTCTTATCCTTGCAAGAGCTAAGTGATTTCTACTTTCACATTTTTTGTTAAGATTCAGAAATTTGTAATCTTTAAATAAAAGCAGAATCTACTTAGTATGGCTGTCACTCTTGGAGGGTCCTGCACTTTAAAATTTTGCCCTGAACCTGTAAGTCTGGACCAAGCAGCTCAGTCTCTCATGTGACATTTTTGTATATAAAGTGCCCTTGTGGCAAAAATTGGCCCCACATTTGAGTTCATGATTAAATCGTTTCTATTTTCATATTGCTATGGGATTTCTGGTTGTTCTTTAGTACTTTATAAAATATCTAGTGCATTGAGCACATTACTTTTTCCCAGTTTTCTCTGGCAAATTGCTTATACACAGCCATAAAATATGTAAACTAATTATATTCTGTTTTCAATTTCTCTCAATTATTATGAATCCTTAAATATATTCATATATTTCACCAAAATATATTTTTCTTTATGGTATGAAGCTATTAAGCTTCATTCACTCTTTTAAAACTAGGATGTTATCTGATTAAGTATTCCTGGCCATATAAGAAATACAAAATAATCAGCTTTTATAGCTTGATCTTATTATATTATAATAATATTGTAGTGATGTCTCTATGAATAAATGCTTATGGTATAAATTTCAAAGCATACATTGGTAATCTAAGAGATCAAAGAATGTACAATTTCATTAAAAGAGCAAGAGACCTTTGCTTAAATTCCTATTATAATTTGTACCAAGTATGATTTATTTTTAAGCTAATTTATTGAAATCACAATTTCTTTATTTTATTTTATTTTTTTATTTCAGGTTAATGTGAGGGTACAAGTAACCAAATCACAATATTTGAATTTGTTAGGTAGATTCCTTTCTGTAGTTATGTCTTGCACCCAGAAAGTGTGCCATACACCAATTGCTTAATTTGCTTAATCATAATCTTTATATTAATATCTTATAGGTTTAATTTAAGACAAGCTGAAATAATGAGATGTGAACAATCCAATTACTTTTCTGAATAAATATAATGCATGGGGAAAAGATGGGGTCTGTAGGTAGATTCTTGTACTGTTATTGATCAGCTGTCACCACAATGGTGCAACCTTCCCCATACTAGGTTGAATACAGCAATAAGTAATTATTTCTTTCTATAAGTCGACTGCTATTTGGCATCAGCCATGAGGCTAGAGCTGGCTGGGTTTGAGTACTGGTTTGAGTATGAAATGCTACTGCCGTGGAACCAAAGTAAACTCTGTGAATCAGGAAGTACGTCCTTTTAGGTAGAGACATGGCAAAAGGCAGCAGAAAGGCCATGGGGAGACACTGTCAGGAATGTAACACTGACATTCACGTACACAATGTTTACATGTGTGTATATTTGACCTTCATAACAACCAGATGATGGAGAGAGAGGAGCAGTTCATGGTACATGGCTTTCTTCTAGAAATTGATTAAACTCTGTTTAAGAATGAGAATTCTTAAAAGCTCAAGAGTTGGTTTCAATGCCATTGGATATATGAATATACTAGGATAATTTATATTAACCTGTGTTCAGTGATTACAGTGAGAAAGTCTATCATGTTACCCTGTCAGGCGCTGGGTAGACATGGTGCACCACCAGCAGTAATCATACAAGGTACTTCTTTTTAACTCACTACTGTTATTCACTTAATATTTTGTATTGTGGTCAGTGGCACGGGGCACAGTGGCTCACACCTGTAATCCCAGCACTTTGGAAGTCCAAGCAGAAGGATTGCTTGAGGGCAAGAGTTCAAGAACAGCCTGAGCAACATAGCAAGACCAATTTAAAAAAAAAAAAATTGACCAGGCAGCTGCCTGCAGTCCCAGCTACTTGGGAGGCTGAGGCAGGAGGATTGCTTGAGCCTAGGAGGTCAACTTTGTTGCACTCCAGCTGTGGCAACAAAGCAAGCCCCTGCTTAAAAAAAAAAAAAAACCAACCATTATATTGGAAGCATATTTCCATACAATAAAATGTCAATTATTGAAATGCTGATGAGTTAGTGGATTCTGTTACAATTGAATTTTTTTTTCTTTTTGAGACTGAGTCTCACTTTGTCACCCACGGTAGAGAGCTCTGACATCACAGCTCACAGCAAATTCCAGCTCTTGGGCTTAAGTAATTCTCTTGCCTCAGCCTCCCAAGTAGCTGGGACTACAGGTGCCTGCCACAACACCTGTATATTTTTAGAGAAGAGGTCTCTCTCTTGCTCACACTGGTCTTGACCCTGCAAGCTCAGGTGGCCCACCTGCCTCAGCCTCCCAGAGTGCTAAGATTATAGACATGAGCCACTGCATCTAGCACAATTGAATATTTTTTTGTAGTCAGACTTGGCACAGATTGGGTAACATAATTCATGGTAGTTTGGATTACATAAACAAACATCAAAACACTTGATAAATGGTGATGAGAACATGTAAGACACTCTTATCAAAGGCTGGTATTCAATGTACTTTTGCGCCAATTAATTTCATAATTTTATGAGAGATTATACCACCATGTATGTTAAATACGTGTGAGATACCAAAAGTCTGAAGTTTCTCGGCAGTTAACGGCGTTTGGTTTCCCTGCAGATCGTCTACATGGGCTGGTGTGAAATTCGAGAGCAGGACCCCCTTCAGGACCGAGCATACTCCCCCGCGTTCTTGGCCCTCAGGGGTTCCTGTCTGTACAAGTTTCTGGCTCCTCCAGTGAGTGTTTCTATTCAAATTTTTGTTTTCCCATGATTTCACAACCAACTGATGCCAACTTAACAATACCAAATAGCATATTGTCAATATGGTGTGAAAATAAGATGCAGGAAAAAAAAAAAAAAAAACGGCATCAGTACAGATGTTGCTAAAGTAGCTTTTTAAAAGGTACATGTTCTGGCATTAAACATTTGCTTTATAAACCCTGAAAAGTGTAGAAATCATTTGTTTAAATGGTGAACATGAAAAATAATGAATAAAATTATAATAGTATTAAAAATCCCATGAAGACCCAAGAAAGGAAATTTTAAAAAATATTTCCAAACATATGTCAGTGTATTTTGTTAATTGACTAAAAATTAAAACAATGAATATATCAAGGTTAGAATAAAAGAAAGTAATTTTAAAGATTCGTCATACTCAATAGGCTTATTAAACTCTTCTATTTAAAGGGAATGTTGATAGCACTTTTAAATTTATTTGGCACTTTTAATTACCAATAGTAAGTTTTTAACTTATATTTAATTTATTGTCACCAAGTTATAGTTTAATAAAACTCAAAATGATAGCATTTTGTCTAATTAGAAGTTGTCTTAACCTTAGGCAAACTTGCAGTGTTCAAAGTTTAAATTAGAGGGCTTTATTCTTGATAAAGATTCAAAAATACATTCCAGTGTGCTAACATTTATGACAGTCAAAATATATTTATTTGTGTTATGCAGGTCTCTCTAAATGAAATCAATGGCAATTTTGATCATCTTTTACACTCTATATTCTAGTGTTTGGGCTTTGTACTACATATGGATGGACACCTATTGCACCTAAAATCTTGCTTTTGGAAATGTGTGCCTTGCAGCATAGGAGACATCCAATAAATATTTATTGAACATAAATAACAAATGCCAGAACCTCACTCACAGGTCTAAAGATAGGTAGGTCCAGAAATCATCCGGCTTGACTTCCTGGCACTGTAAATGTCTGTGTCAACATGGAATTTAGAGCACCAGGAAGTCAGGGCAAGGATAAATATTTGTATCTTTTACTGTAGCCCTATTTTGAATGTTTTTTATGAAAGGGAATGAGACAAATATTTTAAATACAAATAAGTAAAGCAACTTCATTATAGTTTTGATGTCTTTACAAAATCATAAGCCATATTAAAATTTCTTAATATAAATTATATCCTCTTTTAACAATTAAAGTCAATATTTTCTCTGTGTTTATCTGGGTAAAAATACTTTGAGTGTGGAATGTATTTATTATTTATATGTAGAGAATGCACACTTTTTTAAAAAGATACATAGGACATTGGGCAAGTGAAAATTGTTGTACATGATGTAAAATGTTTGCTAAAAGGAAAAGATAAATGGTGACAAAACTTAGAATAGAGGAAATGAAAATATCATACAATGACCCTTAGGAAAACAGTGTCACAGTTGAGAGTCTAAAAGGACACATTTCTGAGAGTTTCCCTTATTACCCACCATATTACACAACTGAAATAGAGAGGAAAATAACTTCCTAAAACAAATGACATTTTTTTTTTTTTAATCTTTTAAAGGTGACCACCTGGGACTGGACCAGAGCAGAAAAAACATTCTCAGTTTATGAGATTATGTGCAAGATTCTCAAGGTATGATCGATAAGTAGTCATCATTTCAATGGTGTGTCCTCAGCAAACAGTGGGTCTGGTTTCATTAGTAGCTCAAAAACACAAATTGCTCATAGATACGAAAGAAAAAATAAAGACAATAAAATATATAAAGGAAAAGAAAGTATAGCATGCAGAAAAGTGCATAGGCGTAGATAACCAACAGGTTCTGCAGTTCTCCCTGTGGGAGGGAGATGGAATGGGGAGAAGCTGGGCCAGGAGTTCATGGAGGAAGGAGGTATTTTGACTGGAATTAGACTGAATTTAAACTTCACTTGTTAGCATAGATTTTTTAAAGGTATTTTTTTTCTTATTTTATTTATTTTTTTATTTGTATGAACAAAATGTGAAAGAGAAAGATTTGGGCAAGGCCTGGAATTAGGAAATGCGGACTTTATCATTATCAATGCAGAAAGACTATTATGTTTGGCTTTTAACTCTGAGGTGTAACTCTCTGTCTGAGTATGCAGTTATCAGGGATCAGCTGAACTTCAGAGCTACACTCATGATTGTTGTGATTTCAAGTCATCAGGAATTCTGTAAAATTCCAAATTGGTCCCGTAGCCTTTTTCAAAGGATTAAAATGAAAATAGCTTATACAACTTGAAAAACAATTAACATTTGCTTTCCGATTTAGGGGGTGCAGGCTTAGAAGCACCACAGGCTGATAATTAAATCTTTGCTTAAGGTCAACCTGATTTCTGTCCCCTATGCTGTATGGTAGTAACTTCTCTTCTAGTTAAAGACTTCGTAGAATATAAAATGCTGAAAGACTTAAAATATAATGAAAAAGTTCAAAATTGTCTGAAGGCAGAGAGATAGGAAGACATAATTACCTCAAAGTGTTCATAGTGTTTCTCCCTACCGAGAACTATAGATTAAAGCTGATGTTCTCTATCACACAAGATCTGACAGAGAATGTAGTTTATAGACTGTTCCTCACCATGTGTTTTGGGCTTTGTTGTATCTAATGGTGGAAGAACAACCTAGAACACATGAGTTTATTGTTAGTAAAGAAGGTTCTGGCAGTTCCTAGAAGATGGACCAATATCTATGGAAAGGAGATCATACCCAACTCTGATTTCTTTAAATAATAAAAAAATAGATAAAGATATAGTTTTCTAATTATATATTATTTTATTTTTAACAAAAGTGCCAAGGGACTTAGAATAAATCAAGCAACAACCCACTCAACAAATGACCTTCATTTCTCCTTCCCTGGCTGAGCTCTAATATTACTTTTTCATCCTAACAATCCAACACATACTTCATATTATTATTTAGACAAATTATTTTCTAAACTTTCCCCAGATAACTACATAATCTCAATAAACCCCTTAGGAAAAAAGCACTGTGTAACCCTTACAACATAATGCAGTTTGTTAACATACTTTGAATAAGCACAATTTTGAAGGAGAAAATAAAAATCACGTTTGGGTTCTGGCTCTGTCACCATATATAAACGCTCAATGTTTGATTTTCTTTAATTATAAGTTTATGACCAATTTAACATTATGCTACTTTTGATTTACTCTTTCATGTTAAAATGTCTTAAGATTTTTTTTCTATGCCAATTAATATTCAAAAACCTCATATCTTTTTATAGATTTCGTCAATTCTATCATTTCACCATATTTAGTCAATTTTTAAATTTTACATTCTTTCCTCCCTTGCTCTTGCTATCCAGCATATCACAATTTGAGTCATCATTTGACTTATTTAACAAAAAAATTGTTAGGTGTTTTCTGTATGCCAGGAATCTTAGCACTTGATATATGGCTGAGAACAAGGTAGAAAAAGTCACTTCTTCACTGAGCTCATTTTGTTAGGGTGACCACAACATTAAATAAATACATAAAGGAAACAATAAAAATAATAGGGAAGAACTGATATTTACTCAGTGAGTGTGATGTAAATTCTAAGTTATTTTATTTCATATAAATTATGAGTTTTGGAAATCCTGGATGAAAAACTATATATCTATATCTATCTATCTATCTTGAATAGATAGATTCAAGGTGTTAAGTTCATTTGTCTAAATTGCATCCTAAGGCATCCATACCAACTTATACTACCATTGCAAGTAACTATGGGAATGCCTGTGTATTTGTACTCTGACCAAATTAAAACTGAAGAGTAGTTCTCATTTTAACTTCCCACATAACATTCACTATAAGTCTATTAGTTGCCTTAGGAAAATTTTCACATAAGTTAGTGAGGCCTGGAGATAAATATTCTCAGACATCAAATAAAATATAAATCTACTCTCGGTTCTTCATTTGACACACAACATCATCTTTCAATCGTCCCTTTTCCCCAAAGGAGACTTCTGTGCAGCCTGAGGAGAGAGGGGTGGCCGACAGGTTCAATGCTAACTGGGTATTTTCCTGCATGCAGATCATGTTCTAGCACGTTCTCATATGTCAAGATCAGTGGCTGGAGGGTGATGGGCTTGATAAGTCTAGATGCAGATATTTAAGGCTGGTGGGCAGTTCCAGAGGGGCCCTCTGACAGCCCAGCCGGTCTCTGCCAGAGGGAACCCCCTGTGGAAGCCATGCAAGTTGCAGGCTTCTGCTCCTGGAGAGGGATCCCTTGGAGGGAGAAAGTTTAAACACAAATTTAAATATCTGGACTGCAAAGCATCTGACCTGGGGCAACTAATCAGTGAAGCCACAACGGTGATAGCAAGTGAAGCAACAGTGAGTATCTGTTATGTGTATCTTACATGTAGGGGCTAGATTCTGTCCTGAACACTTATGTTATTAATTCACTTAGTCTTTGAAACACTGATGTGAGTCAGTTATTATGATTCCCATTTTACACCTATGGAAACTGAGGCAAAGAAAGTAGTAAATAGCCCACGGTTACGTAGCTACTAAATACCAGAGCTGAAGATTTGAACCTGGCAGTGTCCCTGCATTGGTGCTCTTACACATTACCTGTGCTCTATACTGCCCCCCTTGCTCAGCATAGACCTTGATGATTTGCAAAGAAATGAGTATAATTGTGATGCATGTGTTACTTAGTTCAATGTAAGCATTTCACATCGTATATCAAAGCAGTACCCTGAACCCCAGAAATGCATAAATGTACAAAGTTATGATTCAATGAAAAAATAAAAATAAAGAAAGAAATGATAACCAGAGAGTTGCCAGTACTGATGAGACAGCAAAGGTTTCAGGGTAAGAGAAACCTGGCCACAAATGACACTTCTTTTACTATTAATACATTATCAAAAAAACGTACTGAGCACTGTAAATTTCAGTCTCTTTATCTGTTAAGCGGGGCAACTGATACAGAAGTTGTGAAGATTAAAAATATGTCATTTGATTTGTGAATGCATTTTATTCATTAATTCATATTATGGTTATTCACTGAGTGCCTTTTCTGGTCCCAGCACTCCACAGTGTTAGGAGCCCACACAACTGCATGGGAGGACTGAACACACAAAAGTCCTGGCCAACTGAGACATTCAGGATGTGCATTTGGGGAGGAGGCCTCAAATGAGCTGAAAGCTCAATGGTTTTTTTTTTTTTTTAATTGAATGATAACCATGTACATTAATGCACTTCTGGGGTACAGTATGGTGTTTTCACATACAATTTGAAACATTTCATCAAACTGGTTAACATAGCCTTCATGTCATTTACCTAGTTATTGTGCCAAAACGTTCATATTCTACTCTTAGAAAGGTTCACCTGTACCCTTGTAAGATAAACCACAGA